>PVHP010000430.1:0-150926 GCA_004024765.1 Zapus hudsonius | reverse complement strand
AGCACTTTCCACATCCGTTACTTTGGGGAAGTCACACAGCAGCTCACTGGAGTTTATGATCACCCCGTTTTACAGTTTTGGAGTTGAAAGACTGGAGGACAGTTTCACTGTGTGCCTTGGAGATGGGAAGAAAGGATGAGGAGGCAGCCACACGTGTGAAGGTCCCCTCTGGGCTCAACAGTCTCTAGCAGAGAGAAAGAAGGCAGTCTTCAGGAGCAGCCCTGGGCATGAGGTCATTGGGAATGTGGCTTTGATTTTGATGACCCATGTGGTAGGGCTGGTAGGGAACATATTCTTAAGAGCTGATGGAGGGGACATCTTTGAGGTAAGCTCTTCTGCCAGTAGGACAGTGGGAAGATATAAACACCCATTACTGTTGGGGGTGGGGGTGCTGGCAAGCCTCTTGTACAGTTTGGGAACGGCTTCCTCACAACAGCAGCAGTGGCAGCGGCGGCAGCAGCAAAACTTTCACCTCTGACAGTGGGTTGGCCTGGGCTCCAGGGTATGCCAGCTGCCTCTTCCCCATTTGTCCTATGGGGAGATCCAGGGTGCTCCTAGTCATCTCTCTTCCTTGGGAAGAGGCTCCCAGGCACAGGTGAGCTCACCTACTTTCTATGGCTGCCTATCTAAAAGCCCCTCTGTGAGTCTCCATCTTATTGTACAACTTTTCCTAAGCACATAAGAACCTTAGGATTGTGGCTGGAGAGACAGCTCAGTTGGTGAAGTGCTTGCCTGGTAAGCATAAGGACTTGAGTTCCATCCTCAGAAAGCTGGGTGTAGTGGCACATGTTGTGATCACAATTCTGGGGCTTTCTGGTTGGCCATTCAGCCCACCTGGCATGTTCCAGGCCAATCACACACACACACACACACACACACACACACACACACACACACACACACACACCTGATAGCAGTGATTTCCATTTCTTTATGATGCCCTCCAGTGGGACACAAGCTCCGTCCAAGCAGGCCTCCAAATGAAGGATCTGGTGGCTGAGTGTGTGAATGAATGATGCTGGACCCTTGAAAAGGTGAACTCATATAGATGAACGTGTCCAGGGTTGGGAAAGCTTTCAGTGGCCCTTTTTCTGAAGATAAGGAAACAGATTCTTGGTTGGCGGATATGACTTCTTCAAGGATGTCAGCTGTCATGTTCTACATCACAGTGAACGGGACCTTCACACATGTGGCTGCCTCCTCATCCTTTCTTCCCATCTCCAAGGCACACAGTGAAACTGTCCTCCAGTCTTTCAACTCCACCACTAGAATACCTGTGGACTCCATCGATCCACCTAGCCCTCCTCCTTTGCCATTTCCTTTTTATTCTTTCCTTTCATTTTGTCTATCATCTATCTATCAATCTATCAATCTATCAATCTATCTATCATCTTTCTTCCTTCCTTCTGTTCTTTACTTTCTTCCTTTCTTTCTATCTCTTCTGTATCCCTTCCTTCTCTTTCTTTTTTCTCCCTTTCTTCTTTTCTTCCTTCTTATCTCCCTCCCTTCGTTTCTTCTTTCTTTCTTTCTTTCTTCTTTCTTTTTTCTTGATGCTATGGATTGAATGGGGCCCCTCATATGCTTAGCATGTGCTCTGCAGCTGAGCTACACCCTAGCATCCTTTGTCATTTTCCTAGGCTGCTCCACCATTGCCACATCATATCCCTCATGTTCCTTGTTATCTTATTTTGTGGAATGGAGTAAGTATTACCAACCCTGAGCCAAGCCCCCTCAAAGACCTTCAGAGCAGGTGGTCACTCATAAGTTCCCAGGCCTGCCTTAGGATATTTGTGGGCCTTTTGTTTCCGTGGGCCTCTTCTCCATAAAAAATACTAAATAGGGCTATAGAGATGGCTTAGTGTTTATGGCGCTTGCCTGCAAAGCCCAAGTACCTGGGTTCAATTTCCCAGTGCCCAAGGGCCTGATGCACAGGGTGGCACATGCATTTGGAGTTCGGTTCCAGTGACTAGAATCCCTAGTGTGCCCATGCTCTCTGTATGCCTCTCTTCTCTCTTTTCATCTCTCTCTTCATCTCTCTCTGTAAATAAATAAATAAAATATTTTTAAAATATTTTTAAAAGTACTAAATATTAGGGGTTACAACTGTATCAGTGGGAAGACAAAATTATCCAGCCTGGCTCATTATTATATATTCATTATTAATAGATGCAGTGCACTGAACTAATAGGGAACAAGCTGTTGATTTGTCTCTGAAACTTCTAGCATTTTGGAAACCTCAAATCCCCCTACTCATCCTCAATCAAATGAGAACACTCCTGCCTCAGAACCTTGGCACTTCCTCCTCACTTCTGCCTGGCGTACACACTTACCAGGGACTTCCTTCAGATCTCTGCTCAGACGTTACCTTGTTGGTGTCACCTTCTGTGACCACCAGTGCAACACCCTCTTGCTGGTATCTCTTTCTCCCTCCTACTTGTGTCCTTTCATCACACAGAGACACAGTGACCTTTCAGAAAAGTGAATTTAATCATGTCTATATCTACTTAAAAATGTTTCTTGGATTCCAGTCTTTTTAGAAGACCACACCCTCTCCCCAGCATTACAAAGTCTCCATGGGCTGGTGTGCCAGGCTGCCACAGGGAGGTCACTTAGGCCAGGACCTACAATCTGACCCCTCTGAAGTTTCTCTTCTCCCAAGGCCATCTGAGCACACAGCCTCCATTGGTCACCTGTGAGAAGTTCCTTGGATCAGACAGCCTGGCTATGTCCTTGTCTAGGAAGAAGAGAGGCCTAAGGAGTCAGGGAGGGTTGCTACTGGTACTAATGGTAGGTAGATGAGTGGGTGGGTTGACTGCAGAGATCACTGACAGCTTGGGGCTTATTCTCTCCCCAGAACCCCTGCAGGACATGGAGACCCAGCCAGGTCAGTGTGTCAGAAATGTGCTTGGCCACATCTGCAATCTTTTGTCTCTGGGCCTTGTCGGAGGCTGACCATTGCTGGGTGAAAGCTCTAGCATGCACAACTTCCAGAATCTAGTGAGAAAGGCTCTCCTGTCCTTCTGTATGCCTGGATCTCCATGTTTAATGGGAAGGAAGAGCCAGGAAGTTGTTTTGTGTCCATGAGAGCCAAGTCCTGTTGTAACAACGAAAAGGGTTTAGTTTACCAAGCCTGTGCCACACGGCAACCACTGGGCACTCTGCATGACCTGGTCAGTGATCTCAGGAGGTAGGCACTACTTACTGAGATGATAGTTTAGAGTCGATGAAGCTAGAGCAACAGGCATGGGGAATGCCTGTCTCTACCCCACTCTCCAGGCAAGTGCCCTAAGGACAAGCTGGGACATCCTTGAGGAGAGGACATCACAGGTGCTATTCTGACATGGCTACATCTGGAGTTGAAACAAGTTCTACCACCTTGGGCATCACCACCAATGGTAATAAGAACTGTGTCTGGAATATGATGAGTATTTTAAAATTACTTGGTGATGGGCTAACAAAGCAGCTCAGTTGTAGAGTAATTGGGTAGCATATGTGAAGTCCTGTGCAGCACAGCATAAACCAGGCATGGTAGTGCATTCTTATAATCCCAGAACTCAGAATGGTTTCCACCAAGCATAAAGTAGGGCCTTCCTCATTGGATCCTGGAAATTCAGGAGGATCAGAAGTTCAGGGTCATTCTTGGCTACATAGTCAGCCTGAGCTACATGTGACCCTGTCTCAAAAAAAAAAAACCTTGGTGGAAAAAATAAACTTATTGAATATGTACTTAGTGACAGAGCTCTAAAGTATAATTGTCATACCTTGTCTCATTTAAGCCTCCTACCAAGTAGCTAAGGGTCCCATTTAACAGACAGAAGAGTGAAGGAGTGCTTTAACCGAGGCCACACAACAAATCTACATTTGGTTACATTACCACAGCCACATGACAAATAAAAACTGGGATTTGTCTCTAGGTCTATTTGACATGCTTCTAACCACTTCGGTACATCATTAACAACTGGGCCACAGACAGCTCCTCTTGGGCTAGAATTGCCAAAACCAAGCTCCCAGTGCCTTGGAGAAGAGGTGTTCCAGAAACAGAGGAATCTGGAGCAGGCTAGAGTGCTTGTCCCCCCTCCTTGGATTCAGCCCTCTCTAAAGGCTGCTAATGTCTGAGGTCCGCTCCCCATGTCCTCCTCAGCAATATCTGCCCCTGAGATGCCACTGTGAAATCACAGTGACAGATCCACTTTCTTTCCCAGGATGAGCTTTCAAGGATGTCTGCCTCAGCAGGGGGTGACCTCTGATCTGTCATTGCTGATGACACACAGCTCTCCTCTCTCATTCAGGTGGCTACTGGAACATCAACTCCTTCACTAAGTCTTTCCAGATATACAGGTGATTCCTGTTAGCTAATGTAGGTCCTCCCATCCAGAGGGAGAAAGCTTTGAGTCCAGTCTTAGCTAGTGTCTGTTCCTGTCCTGTTGGTAGGGAGACCGCACTAGATGGCAAACCTCGCCGGAAAAAAAGGGGTTCCCTGGACAGCCTGTCAGAACCCAGGTCTGCAGCCTGGTCTCAGCAGCGGCTCCCACTCTGGGTCAGAGACATACATACATACAGAGCACATAGAGGCATTTTATGAGACTTGCCTTCCCTCCCACAGCATCAGCTCAGGAACCTGGAATAGTACACATTTAGAGATTACTTTGAAAGCCTAATCTTACAGATAAGAAAACAGAGACTTGCCTCAGACTTACTATAGGTTCTGCTTTGTGTTCATGGAAAGGACCCACTAGAAGGAGGAGACAGACCTTGGTGTCCTCTGGTCCTCCCCCACCCTCTCCTTCCCCTGCATCCCGAGACAGCATTTCCAGGCTGGTGAAATAGGCATGGTGTACAAGGTAGGCTCTGCAGGGAAGAGAGTCCTGCAGGGCCAGGGCAGACACCAGTGACAAGAGCAATTTATTTCCCAAGCACAGATTAGAAGGTAAGTGAGAAATTCTTTCTCCTGCCATCCATCAGTGGGCTGCCTCCAGCAGTCTCCGTAGGCTCGGGAAATTTGTCTTGATTGCATGGCTCTGCCACCTTATTTGGGTCCCTATGGTGAGTCTACCAGATACCAGAGACCACCCCTGCCCCTACAAAGCCAGGAGAAGGAATCCAACCCCAAAGAACATCCACAGAGTTAGTAACTGCACAGACCACATCTCCCTCTGGAGTCCAGGACTGTGAGAATCCTGGGAGAAGTCAGAGAATTTCTTCATGGCCTTAAGGCTTTTATTAGTGTTGGTGTTGTGTTGGATCAGGCAGAGTTGCTCCTGGACACTCTGCCCAGATATCTGAGCTCCCTTCCAGCCTATGGTGACAATGGGGCATTGGCTGAATCTACTAAAGCATTGGCAAGCATCTTCTATAAAGGGCCAGATAGTAAATATTCAAGGTTGATAGATAACAGGGTCTCTGTTACAGTGACTCACTCCTAAAGCTGTCATGCAAAGGACGAAACATGAGTGGAAACACCTGAGTAGCCACATTCCAATACAACTTCACAAAAACAAGGCGAGGGACTCAAAGCTGACTGCTAATTCCCAAACCTCGGGGGAATCTGGAGACCCTTTACCATCTAACAAGATTTATTAAGAAACAATGCAAAGTTTGGCAATGAAAATACTCTAAGTAAGAGAGCCACTGAAGTTTACCCTAAACTCTGATATGGGGAGTCTGTAAATTATCCCAAAGTCTCAGAAGCCAAGAGATAGCGCCTCTGTGGACCTAGGGTGATGAGATTTCCTAATGATATTAATTGAACTGTGTCACCCAAGTGGTCTGAAGGTCTAGTACCTGAGTTCATCCCTGACTCCACTCATTTTGAGCCACACAACCTTGTACACCCTTATCTAAGCTCCCACCTCTAAAGCCTAAAGTGGGGACAGGACTGGCACAGAGTCAGTTCTCAAACCTGACTACTGTCAGACCTCATTAACCTTCACTAAACACTGATGAAGGTCTGACTGATCTTAGGGGAGGAGGAGGTTGAGGTGTGAAGAAGGTATGTTTGTCCATTTAATTAGAAGTGTAATAGGACTAATGATGGCAGACAGAAGAAAGTAGAAAAGACAAGGACAATACATAAACTGTTGCTTCAATGGGCTGGGCAGGGCAGGGCTACATGCTTTACGTTTTATTTTATAAAATCCACAAAGACCTTGCAATAGATAGATTATTAAGTTCCTTTATAATCAAGGACATTAAATCAAGAAAAAAATATGTGATGCCAAGGCTGTAGGACACTGAGCAACTAAGCTGGAGCTGAGTTGGCAGTCTCCCTTTTGGCTAGCTATCAGGATGCTGGAAGGAACTATGTAGCCTGTTGGGGTAAAAAAGTCATCATTGGGGCTGGAGAGATTGTTCAGTGGTTAAGGTGCTTGCCTGCAAACCCCAACAACCAGAGTTCAAATCCCCAGGTCCTACATAAAGCCAGATGCACAAGGTGGAAGCTGTAGCATATCCATTCTCTCTCTCTCTCTCTCTCTCTCTCTCTCTCTCTCTCTCTCTCTCTCTCTCTCTCTCTCTCTCTCTCTCTCTCTCTCTCTCCCCGGAAATAAATAAATAAAATATTTTAAAAAGTCGTCAATGATGTTAACCAGCAGTGGATCCTGTATGCTCTATGGCTGGCAAGCCAGAACAAATGTACCAACTGGTGCAATGGTGACATGTCTTGTTATGGGGGAAACCAAATGCTCTCTGCTTAGACTTGAGGCCCACTCCATGAGAGAGAATCCTTGCCTGGTACTGAAAACCTAACCAAAAACGTTTGGTTTGGGAAGTCATAAACCCTTGGGGGGGACTACTACTGTTGTCTGGATAAATGGATATATTATACCCATCAAGCTGCCCCCTAAATACTTATGTTTATGTCCATATTAATGCCCCTTTCACTTTTGGTTAAAGAAGCTTCTCTTTTCAGATGGTAGTGAATATGGGTGGACTCAAAACTCATCAAAGTGCTGAGAAGTAACACTGGAGTGTTCATCTCTATCACACCTTCCAAGGCTCAGGGATCATTGCAGAAGAGGTGGTGGAAATACTGGAAGAGTCCAAGGAGAGGTGGTAGTGCTAACAATACTGTCTTCCAGACACAAAGTGGCCATCAAGGTACTCATAACCTCACCATGGTTGATGTACATTCCTGGAACAATGGAGGAAAAATGATGACATCAAAATAGAAGAGAGTCTACTTGGAGAAGGGATTCAGTTGAGGGGAGCGGTTGGGGAGGAGAAAAAGGAAGGGTGTTAGTAGGGGATTATGATCATGGTATTTTGTGTGTTTGTGTATATTAATGGAAGTTGTCATAAAAAGTTTTTTTAAAGACATGTGAAATGTTCAAGGCAAACAAGACTGCATAAATTATTCTTCTATCAAATATTTCTTTATTAGTAGTTATGTATTAGACACTGACTACTTAAATTTGTGAGATAGAGAAAAAGAAAATGAGCTCATGGTCTAGATAGGGGAAATGTGGTGGGGTTAAAGGCAGAGGAAGCTGGGGAGAGCTAAAGGAGGAGACTCTATTCTGAGTCCTGAAGGATGAAGGGTCTCCTGGGAGAATGAGGGGGATGCACATCCCAAGGAGAAGCAATGCCATATGCAGACACAGAGACATTCAATAATCTTATGCTTTTGAAAGCATTTCATTTGCTGTGGCATGGCTTCAAGGACAAGTGTGTGGCATTGAAGTTGGACAGGCAGGTCATAAGGAACTTGGGAAGGTCACATGGAGAGTTTGAACTTGGTCCTGCATGGATCAAGTGGGGGAGACATTTTAGGGGTAGAACCAGAACCTGTGTTTTAAATGAAGGTTGAGCTGGCAGGTGAATGAATGAGGTAAGAGGAGGCAGGGAGTTAGCTGAAATAATCCAGGGGAGAAGGGATAAGGGGGTTACTCAAAAAGAGCCAGTAGGATAGGAAGAGAGGCTTATTTGAAAGGTGTTTAGAAGATGGCTAGACTTGATGACTGAGATGAGGGGTGAGATGAAGAGGAAAGACTGAAATTCAAGAGGACTTGGAGCCTGTCTTGGGTGATGTAGTGACCAAGGTAACTCACTGGTAAGGAGAGTGGTAGAAAGAGGACTGAGTTGTCCACGAGGATGGCTCATGTGGGAGTGGTGTGGCAGGGGCAGGTGCGTGGACAAGACAGCATAACTCTTTTGACTTTATGTGGCACTCACAGCAGAGCTGGAGAAAAGCATATCTATCAGGCTTGGAGAGCCAACTTTGAGAACTGTGGAGGAGAGCACTCCAGAGGGGACTCTCCATGGGAGAGCCTCTACTACAAATGAGAAGCTTACTGCCATAAGAACCTAGGTTTTTAAAAATATTTTTATTTATTTGCAAGGACAGAGAGAGGAGGGAGAGGAGAGAGGAGGGAGGGAGGGATAGAGAAAGAGAGAGAGAATGGGTGCACCAGGGCATAGTGCTACTGCAAATGAACTCCAGATGCATGCACTGCTTTGTGCATCTGGCTTTACATGGGTACTGAGGAATCAAACCCAGGTTGTTAGGCTTTCCAGGCAAGTGCCTTAACCACTGATCCACATCTCTAGCCTCCAAACCTAGTTCGATTTTTAAAATCTCATCTTTTCTCTCTCCCTTCTTCCCTCCCTCTCTTTCTCCTTTCCTTCCTAGTAAAATGTAACTTCTGATAATTATGCTGTGATCTAATTATCTTTCTAAGGGCTGGAGGAAGTACCATAAACAAAGATGAGCCACAACCCAGCCGTTCTTTGAAGTAGTTTGAAAATAACTGCCTAACTCCCCCCAGCCCTACTGCCTCCGATCTGGACTCTTGCTACTGCTGCTGTTGCTCTGTCTCCTTCCTCTGCTGGGACGTTCCTGGAACTACAGAAGCCATCTCAGGAGGAGCGCCTGATAGGTTGAGAAGTTTCCAAACTAAGACTTTCCGGTTGACTCACTGCAGTCCCCAGCCCTGACCTCATGAAGAGAAACACTGGAGGAAAGGGCAAGGATCTCTAACTGTGCCAGAGTCGTGCACATGCTTGTCTTGTGCATGTGAGGGACAATGTTGAAGAATAAAATCACAGGGGATCAAGGAACAATAGCGCTCTTACATACGAGAGAGATGTAGGTAAAAGGCAGGAAATGGAATGCATATATGCACTGATGAGTAGCAGGCATGTACTGGAGCTGACAGAAATTCAACCATGCAATCCTCCTGGTCAGAAAGTGTCCCTGGCCATGGTGCTGAACCGAGTCAGCTATCAGGTGGAGATGGTGGAACTCTGCTAAACTTCCAGCCCTTAGATGCATCAGCTTCCTTATTAGCACCACGGAGAACCCACTGTGTATCAGATTTCTGCCACTTGCTTTTATATAATGTATTTGATCACATAATAACTTTCTCATACAATAATTCAAAGAACCGTGACAGAAGGAGGTGGGTACTGGCTGAAAGTATTTTATTTGGTCAGTACTTTAAAAATGAGTAAGAGGGGAGAGACCCAATCTCTGTTTGCATTCAAGCTGTGATCAAAGGAGTCAAGTGCTGTTCAGGGAGTGAGCCAGTGTGGCTCACTTTCTGTCTTACTGTTATTCTTTTTTTATTAGCCTATATTAATTGTACAAAAATGGCTTTCATGATAACATTTCATACATATATAATGTACTTTGCTCATATTCATCCCCCAATTGCCCTCTCTCCCTCCCTCCCTCCCTTATTTCCTTCCTTCTTCCCTCCCTCCCTTCCTCCCTCCTTTCCTTTCTTTCTTTCTTTCTTTCTTCCTTCCTTCCTTTCTTCCTTCTTTCCCCCTTTCCCCTACCTCTCTATTCCTTCTATTCTTTCTTTCCTTTCATTTTTCCTTTTCTCTCCATCTCTCTCCCTCCTTCCTTTTTCTTTTTTCCCTCATATTTTAAAACAAAGGGACTCACTACATTTCAGAATCACCTGCAAATTGTAGTTCTTCTACCTCAACCTCCTGGATGCTGAGATTGCAGGCATGTGCCACCACACCCCAGGGGGTCTTGTCAGGGATGTATCCTGCCAGAATTCTCTAGGTGTGTGCTAATAAAGTAAGAGGCCCTGGGAATTTTTGATGTTGTAAATTGGATTCTTTAGTAAAGGAACATAAAAATGATGTATACAAAAGAGTCCTTCATAGTAGAGATTCTAGAAACTGTAATCCATCCCAATTATGCTGCTATTGTTGAGATCAGTTTTAGACTCCCCTTTGGTATTTCCTTAAATATGTTTGTTTGTACGCATTCAATTGTGAAAAGTCTTCCTTTTGTGAGTGCACATTATTTTTAAAATAAAATTTTCTTGATTTCAGTTTAGCATTAAATTTCTTAAGACACATTATTTATATAGCACAGTTTTAAGTTCACAGTAAAATTGAGCATATGCCATTTTATTTTCTACTTAAACACACACAAATAGTGGCTCAGAAGACAATACTAGTATTTGGGGTCAAAACTAAGGTGAGACTCTAATGTATTAAGGCTGGCTTTCCCATTTGATTCCTAAATGGAATCTAATGGCCATTTCCAGAGAGACATTCTTCTATAACTAGGCAGCATGCCACACCATTGGATGTGTCAAAACGGTCTCTCAAGGAGGCCCTTGGAAGGCCACTGCAAACTTTCTTTTGCATGTGTAGGTGTGTAAGGTGTACACATATTTGAATGCATATTTGTATGATGTATGTAAAGCTGCATGTGTACATATGTAAGTGTACTTATGGAGGCCAGAGGACAACCTCAGGTGCCCTTCCTTAGAAACACCATCCACTTCTTTTGAAATGGGGTCCATCATTGAACTGGAGCTCATCTACTAGGCTAGGTTAACTGGCCAGTGAGCCTTGGGGATTGGCTTGCCTACACCTTCCCAGTGTTTAGATTATAAGCAGATACCACCGCACCCAGAATTTTACATGGGTACTGGGGATAGAACTCAGGTCCCCATGCTTCTGAGTCAAGCACTTAACTGACTGAGCCATCTTCACAGCTCCTTCGCAGGGGACTTTTGACTGCCATTTCCATGCAGTGAGGGTGCAGTGGGGGAGGGTGCGTATGCTTGCAACAGGAGTCCTTCTGGTCCTATTGGATGGCATAGCTCCTTTAAGTGCTCATTTGTGAGATTTCTCTTTCTCCTAGGAGACTTGCACTTCAAAGCCTTTAAAAACTCAAGAATGGATTTTCCAGGGCTTGGCAGGTGCCCTGAGAGAGGTGACTAGGATACTTTTGGGTTCCTTGGCAAGAGCCCTGGAGAAGCCTCTCTGTGAGCACAGTGGACACCCTAGCTCAGTGTAAGCCAGAGTGTCTGAGCGGGCAGGAGCACAGCCTATGGTGTCAGACAGACCCTTGGTTCCTTGGTTCTGGCTCCAACACACAGAAACTGGGTGACCTTGAAGAAGTTCCATTAAACCACAGCCTCATCTGTCAAGTGGGGGATAATCCTTGTATGCACCTCATTGAGTTCTCTGATTTCACTGAAATAAAGCCCGTGAAGCACTTAGCAGCATGCCTGGCACACTAAGAACTCCATAAGTGGTTGCTATGATTATTTTAAGCAGATGACCATAATAGCTCCCATTTATTAACCACTTACTATTTGCCAAACACTGCCAAAGTGCTTTGTGCATATATTTTATTTGAACTCCACCGCAGCCCTTTGATGCATCATCCCCATTTTATAGTGGAAGAGACTGAGGCCAGGGAATGGAAGTAGTTTTCTCCCAGATTCACAGAAATTGAAAGCCAAGTGCCAGGAGGATTTGAACCTGGAAGCCTTGCCTCCAAAGCCTGTGCCCTCCAGCTCTAAGTGGTGCCTCCCATCCCACCCCAGGCCTAATCTCTGGGGACACCAATAGTGTCTGACTAAAGGCCAGACTCCTCCTTTCCTTTTTCTCTTAAGGATTTCCTTTTTAAAATATCTAGTTTATAGACTTTAGGCCTTTTAAATTGAGATCACAAAGACACAGAAATATACAAGCTGTGTCTACCAGACAGAAGGGATCCTGGACTTCCCTCTCCAGTCTCGGGGACCCTGAGAACCCAAGACAGGGGATAGACTGCATTCCCATTTATCCACCAGATCAAACATTTCCATTTGCCACAGTGTCACCTCACCCACTCCCTCCTTAGCACTATATTGAATGGACTGAGTATATGGCTGCACTGTACCAACTAGTCCATGGATTCTTCAGGACTTCTGCAGTCCCTGTTTGCAGACTGGAAACAGAAATATGAGCTCAGACCAAAAGTGAACAAGGTCAATGGTATATAAGGAAGCAAAGCAGGGACTAGAAATTGTATTAACACAATCTTGTTCTGTACTCCTAGCTCTCTATCCCTGCTTATAGTTTACAGGGTAGATCTTTTTGAGAGCCTGCTTGCACACTGGCCTACCTGACAATGGACAGACACATCCAAGAGGCTCAGAGCTCCTGGCACCAAGCAGCTTCTTTCCCTATGTGCTCAGTCAGACAAGTAGAGTGGAGGGAAAGGAAACCAACATGGGGAACACCCACTATGTCCAGACCACACCAGGCAAGGTTCATGCATATCATCACATCTAATAATACTGCAAGGAGTATCATTAACTTGCTTTTACAGACAGGAATATTGGAATCTATAAAGGCTAACATGCAGCCAGCAAATGGTAAGTCCATGCTGAGGATTCGTATCTGATAAAGTGTGTGTTTATGTATTTATATGCATATATAGCTGCTTTCTAAAACAGCATATGCACACACAATTGGGCACTAAATATATTGATTTCAAGTAAATATAAGGGGCAACTATATCATGTATGTGTTTTGTTTATCTTTGTAGGAAGTATCTTTCTATGTAACCCAGAATGACCTTGAACTCATGATCCTCCTGCCTCAGTCTCCAGAGTTATAGAATTATAAGCATGTTCCACATGCCTAGATTATGGATACTTTTGACAGAGTAGGATGAGAAGCAAAGAACTCTGGTGTGACAGGAAAATAGATAAAATTTGCTGAATAGTTGCTCTGTATCAAACATTCTTCTGTGTCCTGAATTAGCTCATTTAAACCCATGAAGCAGGTATGTATATTTCCCTCATCTTAAAGATAATACTTATATACAGAGAAGATAAGCAACTTGCTCAAAGTTACAGACCCAGAAAATAAATGGCACAGTTATTTACTGATTTTTCTCTGTTCTGGGGTTCTGGGTTCCCTTGATGACTGGCTTTCTTTCGGGCCTGGCTAATAGCTGTTACTGGAAGGAGATCCTAAAGAGGAGCAAGGTGCCTCTTCTCTATTGCTTCCTGTCAGTGTAGCTCTTGGCTCTAACCACTAACTCTTGGATCATTCCAGAACTGGCCTCTGTGTACCCTTGAGGTACCAGCAGCAGCCAGGTGGCAACCCCCACTATCCAGACCCAGTATTAACCCCTTTGAACTTGAGGAACTCTTTTTGTCCTTTTGGCCCTAGGTATGGAGGCTGCATTTATGTCTGGGTGATCTCAGTGTTTTCCTTTGGCCTTTCAGCCCTACACCAGTCATCAGACCAACTCTTGGTGATATATTTCCTCTGCAGGCTGTATCTAGAGTGGCCTTGACTGAACCCTGGCTACTCCTCACTGTGAACCAGTTCAGGTGTGAAAATCCAGACTGAGGTGCTCTGCACATGGGGACATTAAGCTGCTAGTCTGACATGGACTTCTTTCATACTGATATTGAACACCAGAGTCACCCGAATATAGAGCCAGACTGAGCCAGAGTTAAAAAGTCAGGGGCACTGAAGACTTTGACTCTGAAGGAAATTATTGGGGATAGTAAAGGCTTATGGCTTTAATGAGAGTGTTAGCTGATGTTAGTACCATTTTAAAGACATACCACCAGGACTCAAAAGATGACATTCTTTGGGAAAGCATCAGTCTTGGTCTGGGCAGAACACTGAGTATAAGAGTTGGAATGGGAGCCGGGCGTGGTGGCGCATGCCTTAAATCCCAGAACTCGGGAGGCAGAGGTAGGAGGATTGCTGTGAGTTCGAGGCCATCCTGAAACTACATAGTGAATTCCAGATCAGTCTGGACTAGAGCGAGACCCTATCTCGAAAAACCAAAAAAAAAAAAAAAAAAAAGAGTTGGAATGGCAGGCATCTAAACCAATGACTGTGTTACTACAGGGTCTCTTGTCTAGAAGGGTACATGGAACTGTACGTAATGAAAGAAAACAAGACACAAAGAAGAAAGATGTGGTTTCTTTCTAAACACCAATTTATCCTCTGAATCATCAGTTCATAAGCTTATTCATCATTTAATGAACACATTGTGCTACTCTTCTGTGAAAAATGTTGACTGAAGACAAAGACTCATTAGACATGGATCATATCCTTCAGTGGGGGAGGGGATGTCATAAAAGTGTAGTGAGACATAAGATATAACCTTCAGCTTGAGCAATTATGTGATTTCATAAAGACAGAAAAAAATTGCCATATTGGAATCCAACAGAAAATGTGGAGGAGCCTTGGTAATTTAGTGAGTTGAAGTGAGGGGTTTGTAGAGAGGAGCAATGGGAGGTGAGATGAGAAAGAGCTTTGACTGTTTGAAGAATAGCTTTGAGTCACAACTATGTAGGTAGTGTAGGTTGTAGGTAGTAACAGAAAGTTTTCATGCAGGATAGGAGATGGTGAGAATTATCTTTCGGAAGAATATTCTAGAATTGCAGTGGCAAAACAACTGGGGTAGGGATATCAGGGAAATTGTGATGGTGGTCAAAGCAACAAAGGAATGCTGAAGGAGAGAATCAGGAAAGAGGCACAGAAAGGCAGACAAGGATACAGAGTTGAGAGCAGACTGAATGACAATAGGTAGGACCTGTCAAGAGGCATGGAGGAATGAAATATGAAATGATGGCTCATAGAAAAGACACTTAACTTAAAGGACTGAAGCTGGAGTTCAGTTCTGGATGCATTGATTTTGAGAGTTGTAAGGATGCCAAGATGTCCAGCACATAAGTTGATACAGGACATCATAAATTTTTGGAGACAGTGGAAAATTAATAATGGGCCTTTACCAATGTTATCATTGAAATACAATTCATTGAAATACAAAGCTTTGAAATGCAATGTGATTTCCAAAGGAAAGCCTAGAAAGAGCAAAAGTAATCAATGAATGATTGTGGGATCAAATCAATGTTTATAAAGTAGGGAAAGTGGGTGCCAGAGAAGAAATGGTAAGAATGGCTAAGGGGCAATGAATGGGCAAGGACAGCTGAGAAGTCCCAGGGAAAAAGGGCAAAGCCATAGGAAACAGGGAGAACTGAACATCAATGAGGAGGAGATGGGGAACAAGGGATCTGGGGCCTGAACCTTGAGCAGAACTGTCCAGGGTACAAGTTTAGTAGATTGTGGAAGGCCTGAGTCAGATTTAAAATAGCCAATAAATAAACAGATATTAACAAAGCCCTGTATTTGGTGCTTACTGAAGTGCTAGACACATTCTAAACACTTCATATCCTAATGCACCTGACTTTCACCATGATCTTATGAGGCAGGTAATGTTATCATCCCCACTTTACAGAGAAGGGAGCCAGAAAACTAAAGAAAGTAAAGACAAAGCTGTTTTGCAAAAAGTAAAAAAAGTGCTAGGAAAAGGGCTGTAAGGTTAAGTCAATCTGTTATTTCCTCTTAGTGCAATGTAGACTAGCATATTAAAGACCTGGAAGCCCCACACTGAAGAAACTTGCTTACTTTTGTTTAATGCCATGTTTTCTCAATGTATTTGATCTGTAAATCTTACCATTCACATTCTACAAGGCTTACTTGGGAAAATGCTGGCTGTGGAAGAGAGTCATACAGTCATGGCCAGATTCAGGGACAGGAGCATGAAGGTACCATAGGTCCACTGTTTTGTGTGTGTGTGTGTGTGTGTGTGTGAGAGAGAGAGAGAGAGAGAGAGAAAGAAAGAGAGAGAGAGAGAAAGAAAGAAAGAAAGAGAGAGAAAAAGAACTATTTTTTATGATAGGGGAGTAAATTTTTGGGGTGTCCTAATGCAAATGATAGTGAGAGGTAATAATAAACAGAGAATTTTGTTGCCAACCAATCAACAACACAATGAGAGAGCTTTGAGCTAGGATTCTTGAGAAAGAGGCCATAGGGCAGAAAATTATTACCACCTCAGGATCCTTATGCCAGCCCATTCACTCCTTTGTACACTGAACACACTTAGCAGTTTTGCAAAAGAGATATCCCCTTGGGCTGAGGATTGATATGATTTCCTGGAGTCTCTCATCCATTCACTGTATGCTGGGTCAGGTATGATGTCAGCTATATCTCTTACTCTGTACTGTCTCTTTGCCATGTTGGGTTTTGCATCCTGGACTTCTGCTTGCCTCTGATCCATCAGAATTGAAGCTATGCTTGGGTTTCTTAGAGTCAGAAGACCCGAGCTTCAGATAATAAGTCAGATCCAGTACTGGCCAGGGCCATCATCCCTGACCCCACCCTCTATTGTATGTCCTCTGTACTTTCCTAGGAGATGTGCACTGTGTGTGTGTGTGTGTGTGTGTGTGTGTGTGAGAGAGAGAGAGCCTGTGCTGCCTGAGACAAGAAAAGATCCTGTCCTCAGGAGACACAGTTGTAGCCATGACAGGTGACAAAGCACCTTCTAGCAGTATATACACAAGGCCACTGAAGTGTGGCATGTAGCATGAGGCATACATTACATGACAGGTGGCAATCTCTGGCTGAGGACTTCTGGAGGAGTGAGTCTTAAGTCAGTGACTTTACTTGGGAGGGGGGGCAGATGGAGGTCTGGCTTGGAAATTCTGCTTTATGAATCAGAGAGTGCTTGTTATGGCCCAAGATGTTCCATGGGGACACTGGTGCTGTTCACGGTGCTGCTCACTCAACCAGGGGAGGCAGGCTGAGTTTATTTTAATAAGCAGCTTCAGGCCCAGTCCAGGTCTCTATGTAGGCCTGGGGCCTCTGGCTGGAGAGGGGCTCTCTCAAGCAGATGCTGATTATAGACTTGTTCTGAGCACTTAACATGCCTTCTCTTTCCCAGCTGCTAAATGCCTGGTTCCAAGTTATTGAAATTCACCGGGAAGTATGGTTAATATGCGAATATAGATTAGCCAGCCCCCTTGCCACTGAGGCAAAGCTGCCTACTTGGCAGCCTCTGGTACTCAAGATTCATGAAATATCTGGCAGAAACAAGGGGGGAAGGAGAATGGCTGAGCAGGGGTGGAGATGGGGGTACATTTAATTCTGGGGCTGGTAATGAATCTGATTGCAGCCAACTCTCCATTAGACCCAGGTGGATTATATACTGGGCAAGTTATCTGTAGAAAAAACGCTAAATCCTGTGAGATTTTCTCCATTGCTTCACATACTCCAAAAGCTTCCAAGCAGCCTGACCCAGCCATTAATTGGTGAGTGCTCCCAGACGGGCAGCTCATTTCCATAGTGGTTGAAGCAAAACATAATTAGGAAGGCAAACATGCTGTAAGATATGTACAATATCTATATTTCCTATCACGCATTTGAAGTCAAAATACACTGAGCTTTTTGATTATCCACCGTTTTGCATTAATCACCCCACTGCTCTCCCCTGTCAGCAGGAGCCACAGCCCAGGAGGCTGTGCTAACAAACACTCAGAACATGCACACGCCACTGTCTCCCTTTCAAAATCTCCGCCTTGGGATCACATTGCTGTCTTGCTTGAGATGCTTCTGGAAGTTCTTTCTGTGTTTGGCGAATTGCCTTTGGATGTTCGTGAGTGTTCTTTGAAGTGCCTGTGGGGCCGCAGAGGGGACAGATCTCTATCTCAGGAGGGCAGAATTGATGTATGGTGACAGCAGAAAGCATTTGGAGCCACATATAGTGAATTAATTGTGATGGTTAGTGTTTCCTACATTTATTTATTATTTATTTATCCAAGAAAGTAGTTTGGGATGAACTCTGCATCTGGGAACACAGCCTGAACAGGAGGTGAGCTCATCAAGTGATCCCACAAACAAAGCAAACCAGAGCTTCTTCCTCCCCTCCTCCACCTACCCCTCCCCCAACAGGGATATGTGTACCACTTCTTCCTCTGAGCACACAGCTCTCAGCCTGGCTTGCACCGACAGCTAGATAGGCACAACACATCTCTCCAGCCTCCAGGGCCTGTCCTTTGTGGAGAAGCTAAAACACTGCTTCATATACCTCACTCCAGGCTCGTGTCCCCTGCCACCCAAGCAATCCTCAGCCACTCCCAGAGCCGCTGATTGCTTTGTGCCAGGGAAGGCAAATTCACATGAATGTCAATGTCCAAGGTAATTGGGAGGGGGAAACCATGGCAACAGCCTCCAGCAAATGAATTAAATGTCCCAAGGAGATATTCTAATTCCAGAAGGGCAATGTGGGCTGTGGTGACCTGGGGCTGGACATTTTCCCAATGGAAGGGTGTGAAGCTGTTCCAGAAGATGGCAATGGCCCGGCTGCGTGCATTCCCAAAAGAAGCGATCCAAGGAGAGTGAGGCTCCTACTTGGATTTAGGAGTTCTGATGGGTTGCTTAAATAATAAATCAAGCCTTTTTGTTTGTAGTTAGAGACAGAGGGCTGGGGCAGTTGAAAGGAAGCTAGCAGTGTGGGGGTGGCTTTATGCTTGGGAAGTCTCTGTTGAGGTTACTGGGTGACAGGCACTCTAGAGATCCATTTCGGATCTCTAGGAAGGCAGTTGAGCTCTCCTCAAGACCTTCCAAAATTTCCCCAAATCATCGTCTTTCCATTAAAATGTCTAGGTTGGAGGTGCTATGTCTGCCCCTGCGGGAAAGCTCTGGAGTATTCCAGTTCTTCCCAAGGGACTTGTTATATTCCACAAATGAAAAAGAGGTTTCCACGAATGAAAGTTGAGACAGCCAGATGCCCTGGGGAGGGGGCCTGCACACAGAGCCATTCTGTGTGACACTGCACAGTCCCTTCCATGTTACTTCTGGAGATCCAGGCCCTCTGGAGACACGGGCTTCCTGACACGAGGGAAGAGTAAATTCTGGGGTTGCCCCTTAGTCTTCTTTCCCCAGGGATGTGCTTCAACCTGCTCCAACAATTTCCTTGTCTCCATTTAGCTAGACGTTGGGCCTCCAGATTCAGAGAAACTAGAATCCCATTCTTCCCTCTAAGGAAAACCATTAGCAACCACCAGGAGGGTATTTTTAGCTCCCTGGCAGAAGTGTAATGTACAAAATGTAATAATCTTGGCCTTGAAGTTCCTCACAGCCTCATTCAACATAAAATTGTAGCTGATGGATGTTCTTGGAGGCAGGAGAAAAACAGGACTATTGAGCTTGTCTGCTGTTGGCCTTCTCTGTTCAGGATTTGGGTACCAGAGACCGTGGGAAGATGAGAAACACACAGTCTTCAGAAAGCTTCTAGTCAGCTGCTGGAGAAGCTGCCAATCAGTTGTCTGCTTCCTCCTTAGTTCCTTTATGGTCCTCAGGGCTAAATTTCAGAGTGATAAGGTGCCTGGACCACTCTCCCAACTTATTCTGTGCCCATGGGCAAGTCTCTTTACCTGTCAGACTTACTTGCAAAAGAATCCTTTTCTACATACTACATCTTATAATTCCAACACTTCCTGGAACTGATACAAGACTAACCCATGGGTTTAAGTCAGCAGAGGCACAATGCAATCAAAAGGCTCGAGTTTCCTGAGTGCTTATGAAATCTACAACACTGCTAGGTGGCTGCCTCAGGCCTGATCCATGTACAGCTGATTCTTGCCCTCCGTCCTCTTTAGGAGGACTCAAGTCACAGGAAGTACTTCCCTTCCTCACCACCCCCACCCAACATTTCTTCTTCTAAGTTGCCTTACCCTGACTTCAGCTTGTCAGAACCCAGGGATTGTGAGTGGATTCTAATTCCAGCTCAAGTAATCTAAAACTAGCCAGGCTCAATTTGCTAGTAAACACTCACAGCATCTATTCTGAGGCCAAAGAAAAGGTATTTTTGAATTAGTTACTATTTTCAGATGAGCCAGGGGGTAAAGAAAGACTCTGGTTTTGCTCCCCCCTTCTACCCAGGTATTCCTGAGGCAGAGGAAGCAGGTAGGGAGAAAGAGGAGTAGAAGCTGACAGGGAGAAGAGAGAAGGTAGATGTGATGGGGCTGTGGGCCCCACCCAGAGTGGCAGGGTATGGGGTGGGGCTTTAGAATGCCCAGGCCATGTCTCTAGCCTTTCTTTCCCCTCAAATCTGTCTCCAGGTAAGATGGCTTCACCCCTAAGGGGACTGATTGGAACCCCATCTCATAGCTTCATCATTCGTTCACTTAATCACTTATTTAAACACATTTAGAAAAAGATTTACCATGTGTCAGCTAAATGCTGCAGGGTTTTTCAGTGACATTTTGATCACAGCATTCTGACCTAAAACAAACAAACAAAAAACAATGCCTTAAAGATTCTCAGGGACTCTTCCAAAGAGAGAAGTATTCTGGTCAATTTGATCTTAGAATTTGTATTGAGCTCCCCAGTATCAGATCCTTAGAGGTCTTTTCTGGCTTTTTTTCAGTTTTGGAATTAAACCTAAGATATTGCTCATGCTAGGCAAGTTTTCTACCACTAAATTATATCTCTAGACCCCTTTTAAATTTTTATTTAGAGACAGGGTCTCACTAAGTTACACAGCTTGGCTTTTAACTCATTCTGTAGACCAGATAGACCTTGAACTTGTGATGTTCAAGTTGGGATGAAGTCTTGTTTTTTTAATCTCATGTCCAGGAATGCTTTGAACTCCATCAAACCAATTTTCTCAACATCTTCAGTTTATGAGTGCTATGTGCAAAGACTTGAGAAAGTGCATTGGTGTCTGAGGATGGGGCTGTGGAGGCAGGGACAGGACACACTACATTGCCTGTGGAAGTAGAGGAGAGGTACCATTCACTCTGACATGGTTGTAACTAGTGAGGAAGCCCATGGGTGAGTGTGCAGGTGCAGGGCTTGCTGGGATGTTAAAGTATGAGGCCAGAATACACATGGCTTCTGTTTTGCACATCAAGAATTCACAGCCATTGTTTCAGTTATCCATGACAGGAGACAAATGTGATGACAATGATCTCATATATTATTCCCAAACTTACCAAGCCCCTGGTGCTTGATCGACAACCTCCAATCTACAGTGGGGAGCAGAGGGCAAGAGTCCTTGACCTTCCCATTGAAGGAAATTCATCCCACATCACACATACCTGGCTGTGAGTGGAGCCAGCTTTGGTCTTTAAATTTGCCAGGAATATTTCACAAGCAGGAAAATGAATCCCTAGATCTTGAGAAGGCAAAGGAGGGTGATGTGTAGTTATAAATGCCATCATTTGGGGGGGGGAGAGGCTCCTATGTTCCAGGCATTCTACTATTCACTCCACATGCATTAACTCATCCAATATTCACAAAAACTATGCTATGGAGATGAGCAATATTATTTTCATTTTTCCAAAGGTGCAAGCTGTGGCACAGAAAGGTTAAAGTGACTTGTCCGAGGTCAGGCAGGTGGGTTACTGGAAAGGGAAGTCTGTACTGTCTCCTCTGGCTTGTTGCCACCATCAACTTTCAGACGAGCAGACAGAGAAGCATGTACAGGAAACCTCTTCCTGTCTCTTTGCTGAATCCCATTTCGCAGAGTGTGAAATGCACTTCCCTCCTGCCAGCCACAATATGGCCTTATTATGCCTAATAAGACACAGGCTTCCCATCAGCACGAAATCAGTTGCTGCTGAGCAAAGAGGAGGTAAGCTGTGGGGACTCTGCTTCTACCCCAGCTTCCTTCCATCCAGGGTGCCTGGGGTTGGGCACACGGACGAGGCAGAGCTTATGTGAAAACCCTCTTCTCTATCCCTACTTTCTCTGCTGTGTTCCCTGCTATAGGAATCACTCCATCTGGGGAGGGAAAGGACAGGGTGAGCAGTGGAGAGAAGCACTCCAACTGTGTTTAACCTGCAGAGCTGGCTGCTGAAGCCCACAGATATGGGAGACTGAGGGAAAGGGCAGCCTCATTAGTGGAGCTAATAGGATGCTGTAAGCAACCTCCCTACATTCCTGTTTCCTAGAACTGAAGTTGAGGGGAGGGGTAGAGAACACAGAGTTAGCTGCACCCAGGCAGGGGAAATGTGATGGTTAATTTTCTATACCAGCTTGACTGGGCCATTGGCACCCAGCTATTTTGTCCCTCGTTATTCTGGGTGTGTCTGTCACAGTGTTTCTGGAAGAAATGAGTATTTGAATGTGAGTGATTGCCATCCATTCAGCTGAAGGTCCAAGTAAGTCCAAGTAGGACAGAAAGAGTCCCCCCCCCCGCCCCTGAAAATCAAAGACTTCTGTCTGTCTGATGGCTTTGTGCTGAGATGTGGATCTTTCCAGTTTCTGGATTCTGATGGAAACATCAGCTCTTCTTGAGTCCTGAGCTTAGCTGACTTTATGGCCAGAACTGCACAGCAACTCTCTCCAGCTTGCTGACTGCAGGTGGTGACACTTCTCAGCCTTCATAATTACAGAAGTTAATTCCTCATAATCACTCAATCCTTCCTAGCTATATATCTAGTTACTTATCTCTATCATCTATCTATCTATCTATCTATCTATCTATCTATCTATCTATCTATCTATCTATCTGTCTGTCTGTCTGTCTGTCTGTCTGTCTGTCTATCTATCTATCTATCTATCTATCTATCTATCTATCTATCTATCTATCTATCTATCATCTATCTATCATCATCCTCTTGCTTCCAGTTAGCTCTGTTTCTCCAGATAACTTGACTAACATAAGCACCCAAACCTCTATTGGTGGAGGCCTGCTTGGAACTTGGTGTCTGGGTTTCTGTACATGGCAAAGGTTCTGAGTCAATGCCTTTGTATTCTTGACTCTCGGCTTCTAGGGCTTACTTAAATGTCCCCTGAAATACAACCTTGACAGGAAACTCAGCATGAAGGCATTTCTCAGACCAAATATTCCTAGATATGGCCTTGTTCTTCAAAGCCTGAAATGAAACTCCATGCTCAGAGCTCTTCATTCTTTGCTGGCTCTGCCTGTGCCGCAGGACTGAAAAGACCCACATGGTGTGAAAGGTTGGACATGCCTTATCGCAGCCTTGCAGAGAGGAGCTTCCCTGGGTGTCCAGATGCATGCTGAGTCTGGGAAAGATGGTGGCTGAATTCATGGAGGCTTTCTTGACCAGATTCCAGTCTCTATGAGAATGCATGCAGACTACCTCTCCTCAAGGTCCCCAAGGCAAACCCCTCTAAGCTTCTCCTTGCGTCCATTTTGGAACATCTTCTTGTGGCTCATCCAGTACATTTCAAATACTTGAATTCTAAGAAGTCAGTGTTTCTGTGACATAAGACTTGAGCAGGTTGATCCAGGGGCAGGCAGTTAAAGAGGTGGTAGAGCTCAGCAATGGGGTCTGCGCTCATTCCCAGTTCTAACACTGCCTAGAAGAGTCTGAGCAAGTGATAGCTTCAGTTTAAACATCTAAAAGATAGGTTGACTACAGTGGTAAGCACCTTTTAGGACTGTGTTGAGGATTAAATAAAATTGTATGTGTGTGTAGTATAAGAGCACTTTATACATTTAGCTATTAACATAGTAATTGTTGGATATTTGTAAGTTGATAGAATAGTCTATTCTTCTTTGTGATCCCAACTAAGGCTAGGCTGTGCCTGGTATTCTAAGAGTTAAGCATGTAAGTATGATAATGACGATATAATGAGATGATGCTGATTTCAGGCTTGTCTCACTTCCAGACTCCCAGCCTAACCTGGGCTTACCAGGGGATCATTGAGACATGGACTTGTTGGCCAAGGACTCAGAATTAGACCCACACTGGACAAGAAGTTGAAAATTCCTACTGGGATCCCATGTGGACGGGGTGAAGGAAGTTCAGTCACTCAGGGTGCAATCTATCCATGGCACCTTTGGGACTCAGGCAAGTGGATTGTGCTCATTTCTCCTGGGGCCAAGAGAGAGGTACTCTTAATGGCAACAAATAATGTTGTTGAGATTTCCTGCTGGGGCTTCTTTGCTAGGGCCTTATAAGTACGGTTTAGGAGCATAGTGTCTTAAGTAATAAAAGAAAAGGAGGAAAAAATAATCCGGAGAGAAATCAACTTATGGTTCATTTAAACCTTATTGAAATTTCTACTGTGGAAACATTTAAATATCATAGTTACTGCAGTGTGCCTTCGCTCCAGCTAGTCCCTGGTGGATGTTTCGTTGCACATTTGGTTGGGGAGCAGAACAATAAAGTGGCTTGGAAATTGCTTTCCCACTGCTAGGTAATTACAACAGGTTTTTATTCCAAATGTAAAGAATGAACTGCTATTTTTTTTTAATAAAGGAAGCTCTCAGTGGTCTCAGCCTCTTGCACCCCAGCCTCAGTCTGCATTGGCCTTCTCACATCCTGTCACATTCCCCAGCACACCCTCCTCTGCTTCCTCAAAGCAGCAGCTGGAAGCAGCTCTCTGGGACCTCAGCTGTTGGCTCCTGTCTCCCGGGCCAGGAGCCTTGCCTGTCTCTGTTTAGAGAAAGGGACAGCCTCCTCCAGGTCTCTGTCAAGAACACTAAATATTTAGCCTGACTCCATCCAGATCATCAAACACACCCATTCTCCCTTTTCTACTCTAAGGGACATATTTCCCCACCTTCATCTCTTTTTAAACCCAAGCAAGCAATTCAGGATTAACTGAGCACTCATCAGCCTTGAGCTCACAGGCTCTCTCCCACCCAACAGAACAGAAAGTGCCCTTTGTGCATGAGGTGCACAGTTCAGCCTGGAGCCAAGTGAGCATCTGCTCAGGGTCAGATGAGCACAAGCCCCTGCCAGCTGTCCACATCACTTCTTGGTTCTCAGATTTAAGCCTGGGCTGCATTCCCCATTCCCTGACATGTCTTCCTTCCTTAACCTGCTCTGCCTATGGTATATGAGAAAACTCATTCTCTATGCTGTGTCACCTCTAATGTCTGTAGGAGGGAGAAGTGACGATAGCAGTCTATACGTTTCAAGGGGCAGTGGGAGTCAAGGACAGCCTCTGGGGCAGAGTAAGATCAGCCCACGGTTCTGCAACTGTAGGCTCCAATGGCTCACTGCCCTTGCTGCCTCAGTTTCCCTCTCTGTAAAATGAGAGGTAGATGAGAGATCCTTGCCTCCCTTAAATTGTAACACCCTACAGCTTGACATTTCAGTCATATCTACTTTAATCCATTCTGTGCTGTTTGCCTTAGCCATGCCCACAATGGCCTGCCCTCAATATAAACAAATAGGGCTTGAGGCAGACAAAAGTGCTGTTCTTGGTTGGCTCAGTCACATGGTTCTGAGGGGGCAACTGTCTGTTAATTATCCAGTTTATTCCTGGGAGAGAAAGAGAGTAAGGAATGCCCAGGTGCCCTGGAATGCTGAGGAAGTATGAGGACCAGCTTCAGAGGCAGGAGGCTGGCTGCAAGGGTTGCAGCAGACCCTCTGCCCTTGGCTTCTGGTTTGAGGAAGCCACTTAACCTCTCTGAACTTTGGTTTTCATCTTCTGTTTCATGGGATGAGATTTTCCACACCTTCAGCTGGGGAGTCCCAGAGAATAAGTGAAAACAAATTTCTTTGGGAAGGAAAAGAAGCAAAGAAGGGGCCAATGGAGAAACTAAGGCACGGGCTGCTCCACGTGACTCAAGAAGTACCAACTATGACTGCACTGGAATGAGACAGGGCCTCGTGGGTCCAGTTAAGCTGTTCTTCAGACTCCTAGAACTTCTCAAGGTCAAGGTCATAGAGGTGGTTATATGGCATACTGCTGAGGTCTCTCTCTCTCCTACACCCAGAACTTTGAAGTAAGACAGAAGCCTGGGGATCATGAAGGGACCTGGAAGGGAAGCTCTTCTGTCTCCTCCCAGCCTAGGCGCCTGTGGAGGTGACTTTGTGGGATAAAGAGTGTATGAAGACCAAACTCCGAGCCTGGTTTGGAGGTCTGGCTAACTCAGCAGAGGGTAAGAGAGTGGGGGATGGGAAGAGAGGAGCGGCTGTGCTGGGGGCGGACAAAGGGAGAAGACAAAGATTATTTTAAACCTGTATTAATCACGGCTCCAAACAGGGACTGGGGGTGGGCGCCACAGCTGTCATAGGGAGGCAGGGAGAGAGGGTGGTAGAAGAGAGTCCAGCAGCCAGCAGGAACCCTGCATTTCTGCCCAGCTGTGGGCCTGGGACCTTGCTGGGTCTCTATGGCCTGTTCCAGACTCTAGAAGGCAGACATGATGAAAACCAAACTGTGGCCCACTTTTCTAGGCCAACTGGTCTCTCTGTCTCCATGTGCCCTTTCTTGATAGGCTGCTGCCCACTGACCTAAAATAGTTTAAGTTTATGTGCCTCTTTAGGGCTCAACTCAGATGTAAGATGCCTCCCTGGTTGGAATGCAACCATGGGCTCAACAAACATTGATATTCACTGATGTTAGGTAAGTTCTATTATCTCTATTTTGTTGATAAGAAAACAAAGGCTTCAAAAATGAAGGAAAGTCTCTGTGTTCACACAGCTACTGTGAGACAGAGGTGAGATTCAAAGCTGGGTCCTCTGATGACCCAAATCCAGCATTCTTCAAAACATTCAGCCATGCCAGTGATTCTTTCTGCATTCCTAGTCCTTTGTTTGAGCTTTTATTTAGGCTTATCAGATCCTGTGTCTAATATTTCTACTAGGATATGAGAGCACTCAGTAATAACTACAATATTGACTTATTGCGTGTACAAGGCATCGCAGACATCTCTTCTTGTTGTTTTTGCAACTGTGAGGTAGACATGACTATCTCCGTTCATGTAGAGGAACGGAATCCTGGAAGCACTAAGAACTGTACCTGGATAACTCAGTCACAGTGTCTCTGTGGGATTCCAATGCAGGTCTGTCCCAAGTTCGTGCTTTCCCACCACACTGCTTTTACTCCCTCACTACAAGGCTCTTCAACGGCTGTGTTGATGTTTCCTTTATCTGTCAAGGAATAAATAAGACTGATAGCGTGAGGATAGTGTAGGAACTCCGTGAACCTACAGATAAGTCGTTCCTGGCTTGGAACACTGGCCACTATGGTCTCCTTGGGGAGCACAGGCTCTGCTGGACACTTGATGGCTCTTTAACAGTTCAACTCGGTTGTTTTAGTCTCTAGAGAAGTGTAGTTATTTCCTTCCCATGGCATGTGTCAAGGTTTTTGAGATGTTACATTGGAGAAAGTAGCTTAAGTGAGGAATGAGCATCTATAAAGATTGAACAAGAGCCACCTTACTGTACTCACTCCCTTGTTAACGACACATCCCCAAGGCTTCCTAACACTAGAATTCTTTGTCATCCCTGACTGGGCTGGGGAACAGTGGAGGGAAAGGAGCCAGAACTGAAGCCATCACCATGGATATAAGTCATCCAGGAGAGCAAATCTCCACTTTGAGACATCCCCATGGAAGAGGGCCCTTGTGGGGGAATTTGTTTCCTATTAAAGGGGAGTCCCCCAAGTCTGAGGACTTACATGAGACAGGCAAGTCTAGGTGATTTGTTTTTCTGGTGCTAGGGATAGATCCCCAGGCGATGCTCATGCTCTGAAGGCACTCTACTACTAAGCTATACCCCCAGCCCTTATTGGTGTCCTAACTCAGTCAGAAAAGTCAATCTCCCTAAAAAAGAATTGAATGTTGATGTCACTTTTCTAGAGTGTTGATTATAAAGAATAACATAGATTCATTAAGGCCAGGTGGCACTAAAGTAATCTTTTCATTAAAAAACTGACAATTTTCTGGGCCAAAGTTTCTCAATCTTGGCACTATTGGCACTGGGATTGATAATTCTTTATTGGGGGGAGGTGGGGAGGGGGCAGCTACTCTGCACATTGTAAGATGTTTAACAACATCCTGGGTCTAATATTCTTATTCCCTAGATGCCAGAAGCACCCCTCAACACAATGCATAGTCAAATGACAACCAAAAATGTCTCCAAATATTAGCAAATGTCCTTCAGGGGAAAAAAGCTTTCCTTAGCTGAGAACCCTTGTACTAAACCAATGTATCAGGAAAGTGGTTCTGTAATGAGGTATTTGATGGGTTGGGACATTATGTCATTAAATATGGAGAAATGTGGGCTAATAACGAGCCTGGTTCTTTGTACCACTGAGTGGCATAGCACGGTGTACCTGGATCTGAATTTGCAGATGGCATCAAGCTGGAACACACCCAGAATGACAGGCCCCCAGGCTCTAGACATTTCTTTCCATCACAGTTTGGATAAAGAAGATGAGGGCTTGGAAGATGGCTCAGTGGTTAAAGTGCTTGCTTGCAAAGCCTACTGGGTTTGATTCTCTAATGCCCACATAAAGCCAGATGTACAAAGTGGTGCATGTGTATGGAGTTCGTGTGCAGTAACAAGAGGCCCTGGCACACCCATATTTTTCCCTTCCCTGTCTCTCTCTTCTTTCTCTTCCTCCCCTCCTTGCAAATAAGTGAATAAATAAAATATTAAAAAATATTTCATGTGTATATTTGTTAACCTACACTGATCACACTCTCCGATGGAGATTGTGCTTGTATTTTTCAGGATGCAGCAAGAGAGCTGGGGCCCATCTAACCCTACCAACCGACCGTAGGTCAATACCTGAGATTCTGGCAAGAGAGGAGCCACCACAGTCATAACGTGGAGGATCCATATGAAACCCCACAGAGAATGATGGGAGGAAGGAGGGACCCACAGCCACAGACATTCAATCTACACAGGATAAGCCAGTGAGACAGAAACCAACGATCTTCAACACAAAGATCCCTAAACTCACAACCTTAAAGCAGCCTTAATACTCATCCACCACGACTCAGGGAACTATGTGGAAGAGGGGGCAGAAAGATTGTAAGAGCCGTGGTGGGGGAGACGATCCAGAGGCATGGCACCCCTCAGTAACAACACACTTGGTCCAGGAGGACCGGGCTGAGTACTAGGCTATCCAGGGCCCCCTGCCACAAGGACTGATCCAGATGGCCCATAGGCCCATGGAGGAGGATTGGGGATGGGGAGGTGGGGCATTGGGGAATTGGGGATAACAACTCATTGTTTGCCCACTGAATAATGTAACTCATTATGGACAATAAATATATATTTAAGACTTTAAAAATATTTCAATGATATGCTTAAAATATGTACACGTCTCAGAAGACTGGGAGACATACGACTATGTCAGATGAAAGACTGAAGACGTAGAAGTACCTCAGGCATTGTTTGGCGAGGGAAAAAAAAGCAGCATAGTAGTGTGTACCGTGTGCTACTGCTGGTGTAAAAAGTGGGTGAAATATGAAAGCCGATATTGGGATTCATTTATACCTGCATAAGGAAACTCCAGAAAGATACATCAGAAACTAAGAATGAAAAGGTCATGACCAACGTGGGAGCAAGGGAGGCTGGATAGACGGGAACAAGGATGCTGTGGGAGTTTTTCATATCTTACCCTGTTACATTTTCTTCTTGATTTCTGAATATGGAAGTATATTATCTACTCAAATGATGAAATTAAAAGCAGATCTCAACTCACAGTCAAAATAAATACCATGCAGTTGAACAGATGCATGCTAATACTGTATTAATTAAAAAATTAATTTGGCAAGTGTGATGAGGCCTGGCTTGATAGGTTCATATGAGAAATAAGGTAGGAGTTGTTGGTTGGTCACAGGCCACTAAGCCACCAGTCACAGATAGACACACTGCATACCCCATGAGAGCTTGGGCTATTCTAGGACGCACGCAGATCAAGGGCAAGGTCATACTGCATGCACTCTGGGCAGGTGAGACCGCATTCAGTCTTACCTTCACTTTTGTCTGCTATATTTTTAGAAAGGCATTGACAAATGTGTACAAAGGACAATGACCTAGATGACAAAGGGCCTGGAAACCATGGAAAATATGAGGAATAGGGGATGAAATGAGATATTTATGTTGGAGAAGACTTGGAATGACATGAAAGCTGTCTTCAAATATCTGAAGGGTTGTCTTGTGCAGGAGGGATTAGAGACTTTCATGTAACATCAGACTGTAAAAGCAGGCCCTCTTCAATTTATTCGGAGGCCAATTTCAGCTCTGAGCCTCCCCCCAGGCTGCCTTGTGAGATAATAATAAAATAGTTACACTTACTGAACACTTACAGAGTATCAGGCACTGTTATAAGCACTTTACCTGCTTTATCTTCGTGACTTTTCACAACACCTGCCAAAGGTACATTTTTTTTCTTCATTGTCATTTTAACAGTCGACAACTTCAAACTTTAGGGAGGTTCAGTAAATGAGCCTGAGGAGACACAGCAAGCAGAAAGTAGAGTGCCGTGACCCCAACACACCTATTCTGTACCACTAAGCCTGCTGCCTGAAAGTGGTGAGCTCCCTACTACAAGCACATTCAACAGAGATGCCAACATCGCCTGGCCAGTGTTGAGGAAACTCTGCAGCAGATAGGAGAGGCCTGTTTCATCCTTGAACTTCATCCTCTAGAAGATAAACTGCGAGTGTATGTGAGTGCCAGGGAGCCTATGCAGAGAAGTTAGCAGGCTCCTAGCAGAGAAGTTAGCAGGCTCCTAGCAATCACCACGTTTTGGGTAGAGGTGTGGCCAGCAAAAAGTGAATGAAAAGTGGGCCAATGAGAAACACCACCCAGCAATGGACTGATGCTCCTTTTATCCAAGGGGGCTTATAGCAGAATATTCAAACCACTGTGTCTCGTAGTCCCGCCTCACCACCAGCTTTTCTTTCTTTTTTAAAAATATTTTTAAATTTTATTTATTCATTTTTTGAGGAGAGGAGAGAGAGAGAGAGAGAGAGAGAGAGAGAGAGAGAGAGAGAGAGAGAGAGAGAGAGAGGGAGAATGAATGCACCAGAGCCACCATCTTGTGGGTCTGGCCTATCTGGGTCCTGGGGAATTGAACCCGGGGCCTTAGGCACTGGAGGCAAGTGCCTTAACTGCTGAGCCATCTCTCCAGCCCCGGCTTTTCTTTCTGCACTTTTAGTTACTCATAGTCAACCACAGTCCAAATTTATTACATGAAGAATTCAAAATACGAACAACTTACAGGTTTTAACATGCAAGCCATTCTGAGCAGTATGAACTCTCTCCAATCCTCTCCAGAATGTGAACCACCCTTTATGCACTGTGTTCATGCTATATATGCTACCCTCTCATTAGCCACTTAGCAGCTGTCTCAGCTCCTTGTGCCACAGGAACTCATAATGTATGCAATAATGACCCCAAAGTGCAAAAGGAGTAATGCTAGTGATTCACGTGTGTTGGAGTAGCTGCAAAGTGCTTCCTTCCAGCAAAAAGTTTTCTATTTAATAAAGAAAACCTTACATGCTGAGGCTGCTAAGATCAATGGTGAGAACAAATCTACTATCTGTGAAATTATGAAGAAGGTAAAAGAGGTTCATTGTAGTTTTGTTGTTGCACCTCCAAGTGCAAATGTTAAAGCCCTAGTGCTTAGTGAAAAGGGGAAAGACATTAAACTTGTGTGTGTGCATATGGGAAAATATAGGGTGTATTTACAGTTGGGAACTATCCATAATTTCAGACTTCCATAGAGTATTTTTAGGACACAGTTCCTTCTGTCCCAAAGACAAGGAGGACTGCTGTATAATGCTCTCCACCTCACAAAGCCTCTTCATGGACATAATCTTATTTAACTAGTCAACATCCTATAAGAAAACATCCCTGTGGCAGGGTAGGATTGGGAAGGGACAGGAGAAATTTCTCCAGAGATGGAAGGACATTGGGTGTCGGTCATAGTAGAGAATGATGAAGTGAGGAGGGAGGGGGGAAGAGAGAAAATATGTAGTTTTTCCCTGTCTCATCTGGGGGCCTGGCCAGACTTGCTCAGCTGCCTGCAACTACTTAATGGTTTTTACAAGCTGACAAAGCTCCAAAAGGCCAACTTCAATGAAGAAGTCCCTGCTTCCTCTATTGTGGGGTAGCAAGAATGGGTATTTATGGCTTGGGAAAAGGAAGAGCCAGCAAGTAAGCCAGATTTAAACCTGGAGAATGGATCAGATAAAACAATCGTTGTAAAGTTCTCTGACATGCTGGCTGTAAAAGAGAAAGATGCACAGGACTTACATATGAGAAGGACTTCTATGGAGCATCCAGGACAGTTCATGAAGGGCTGTCATTCAAATGGGCTCCTGGCATGATGGGCTCCATTTACACAGGTGTCTTGGGATGTTGGCATGAAATCCTGAAGAGCAATCTCATCACTCAGACCCAACTACAGGGTGAGCCCTGGTAGAAGGGGGAAAGCCCCCACTTGGCCACCAGACAAGCGAACACAGTGAGCCTAAGTTAGGTCACCCAAATTGGGTAGAACAGAGTTGCTTCTAGAACTCACTGCAGAGAGGGAGAGGGCAAAGAGCTGGGAAGGCAGGGGTAGTTGACAGGCTGAGCAGAGGGTATGGCCAGAGGCAATGGGTGTAAGAAGAAGAAGTGCAGGATTTTGCAGTAGATATCTAGCAGAGGAGCCAGAGGCCAAGAGAAAAAAACAGAGTGAAATTGGGAGGATTAGAACAGGAGAGAAATGGGAAGGGAAAATGGAAAGAGAATCTGTGATAAAGAATTGTACACAAGGGTAAAGAACAAAGATGAGAGATAGGGGATAGAGGCATACAGATGGACACAGAGGGAGCCAGAGAAAAAGGACACCCATGACAGAGAAACCAAAGACAGAGAGGAGAGAACCTCTGCATGGGCATGCCGAGAAGGAAGCAAGAAAAGCAACAAGAGAAAAGGCTAGCACATTGAGGGGAGTAAAAGAAAAAGTGAAGGTTGACCAAAGGAAGCACTGAGTGATCAGGGTGAGGGCTGCCTGAGAGAACGGAAGCCCCTTTGGCTGGCTGAAGTCATCCCAGCCGTGTCCTGTCACTCCCTGGAAGCAGCTCTGCTGATGTGGAACCTTTCTCTGGCTGTATCTGCAGGGAAGTCAAAGGCAGACAGAGGCCAGCTTATCACTAGGACTTCTGCAGACCAGGGCTAGGTGTTCATCTCCACAGCTGTCATGAGTGTATCTGGGTCTAGGGAGGCAGCATGGCTGCTGAGTTGGGTTTTACGGACTGCACTTAGCACACAGCTGCTGCTCCCTGGACCAGGCCATAGAGCACAATCACCATGAATGAACAGAGAGATACTCACATGTGTGTGGGAAGACTCTTCAACCTTGCCAGCAGGCCAGCCCCTTGATCTGTGGATGGACTCTGACCTTGCTCAAGCAAGAAGGAGGGCAGAAGATGTTTGCCACACACTGTTTAACAGCTGGCATGCTTTCCTCATAAAGTTACTCCACAGGTGTTTATAGGCACTGTCCCCATGCTGATTTCTGACCCAGGTTCTTAGAATATTAATGCACAAAATAAAGAAAGATTGCTACCCCATGAAGCTCTTTGTCAGGTGTGTGTGTGTGTGTGTGTGTGTGTGTGTGTGTGTGTGTGTGTGTGTGTATGGAATAAGTAACCAAGCCCAAATCTGGAAGACAAAAGTGCCAAGTAGAAAGGGGGGATGGGAGGCCTGAGGAGGTCAGTGTGGGCTTAGTGCAGATGGTGACATCTGAGGGAAATGGTTTGTGACAAGAAGAGTCAAGAGAAAAGACCTCAAGTGAGAGCATTCCTGGAATGTTGAGGGACAACCTACAGCACAGTGGCTGGCAGCAAGATGGAAGTTGCAGGTGAAGAATTCAGAAAGATCAGGGGACAGCATCATGAGGAGACCTGAAGGGACATGGTAAAGATGGAGGCTTTGGCTTTGGATGAAATGAGAATCATCATGAGTCTGGGAAGAGGAAAACAATCTGATTGAAGTTTGCAAGTTGGCTACTGCGGTGTGCTGAGAAAGCAGCAAGGATGCAAGCAGTAAGGGAACTGTGACAGTTAGGCTTTGTTTTCAACTTGACCTTTTGAGTCATCTTGTGTGGGTCTTTGAGGATGTTTGCAGGAAGGAAGCCTCTAAGTAGGGGGCAGGATGTAAGGAGGCTCAGGAGAGCTAGAAGTAAACATCCTTTCCTGTGTGGGCAGTGGTGGAAGGAAATTCCAGAGACTCAGGAAGCCATCAAGTCTGGGAGCAAGCAAGCAAGACCTCACCCTAAGGCTATATAAAGGGGAAGAAATTCTCTCCTTAGCCCACTGCCTGTTGGTTGTTGTGTATGTGGTGTCAGTGATAGGTTTCTCTCTCTGCTTGGACCTGTGAAAGGGGCCCAGCCACTTTCACTCTTATGGAACTTCTGCTGAATCTGTAGCATCAATAAATCTTTTCCTCCCATAACTGTGCCTGGTTTGGAGATTCATCCCAGCAGCGTGTGGCTGACTATGACAGGGACCTTGCAGTAATGCAGAGGTGGCTCACATCAACATGGTATAAATGCAGATGGGAGATGCATCAGTTACTTTCTTGTTACTGGGACAAAAATAATCTGACCAAAAAATCAGTGTAATGGAGGAAGGGTTTATTTCAGCTTATAGTTCCAGGTTCCAGCCATTATCAGGCTGGGAGAATATGGCATCAGGAGCTTGAGCTGCTCACACTGAGACCACAGTGAGGAAGCAGAGAGTGATGACTGCTGCTGCTCAGCCAGCTCTCTCCTTTTTCTACAGTCCAGGACGCCAGCCCGTAAGATAGTGCCACCTTAATATTAGGGTGAATCTTCCCACCTTAATTAACTGAATCAAGAAAATTCCTCATAGATATACACTGGAGCTAACCTAATCTACACAATCTACCACAATCAAACTAAACTATCACAGGAGACATGATCAGATTCTATGTGTGCCCAAAAGGAAGAGGTATCAAGATTTCTTGAAGGATGGATATGGTGGAGAAGCCAGGCACACGGGAGAGTCAAAATAGTTCTCCATCTAGCACAAAAATGTATGAGTAGAACAGGTTTGGTTCAGGCAGGGGAGCGGAGGAAGTCATAAATTTGGTTTGGATCTCTTGGGTTGGAGATGCTTGCCACATTCGTTAAGTGCAGATGCCAAGAGCTCAGACAGATATGTAAGCATGGAGTTTGGGAAAGAGGACTGTGATCTAATTTCAATTTACAGCTTGATTCAATTCATAGACACCTAGGCCATTAAGGAGGCTCACCTTTGGGTGTTATTTGTGAGGGCATTTCCAGAGAAACAGATCCTGATTGTGGGTGGCATCATTCCATGTACTGGGGTCCTGGACTAAATAAAAAGGGACAAAGGAGAAAGCCAGATGAACACTGGCATTCCGCTTTTTCTGTCGCTTGGTCGGCACCATGGCCCAAACCACTCTGTATTGTCTTGCCATGCTTTCTCCACCATGAGCGACTGAATTTCTCTGAACTGTGAGACAAACTAAAACCTTCTTCCTTCGAGTTGCTATTTCTCAAATATTTGGGCACACCAATGAAGAAAGCAACTAATACAAGGGCATCTTCAGGAGTCTCAATGGTGGAGTATTTCAAGCCAGTAAACAGAGATGGCCAAGCAGTGAGGGCCAAGGAAGCAAAGACCCCCAGGGCCAGATCTGGATTCTTTCCCATCCCTAGATGTGGGAGAAGATAAAGCAACAGGAGACTGATGAGGAGCAAAGAATGAGGCCAGAGGACTGGGGACAGTGTTGTCCTACACCTGTATGAAGAAAGGATGTCAAGGAGAAATGGCCAAGTGTGCTAAATACCATGGAGATGCATCAGGTAACAGTGCCCTGGAGGTCAAGTTTGCTTAACAAGAAGAGCTTCAGGAGGGTGATGCAAGTGTAGCCCTGAGCAGGTGGGTTTCAGGGAACCTGGGACCGAGCGGCTGCATCAGGGAGTGATGAAGCATCCAGACCTGGGCCTAGCCTGCCCTGACACAACCCTCAGTTCTGCCAGGTGCTGTTAGTGATGTGGCTATTGACAAGTTAGTTAACCTTGCTTTGGTGGGTTTCCTAATCTGAGGCTTCCTGCTTCATAGGGTTATGAGGATAAAGTCACTTAGTTCTTGGAAAGTGTTGGGAACATGGTTTATCAAGTTAAAAAAAATAAGAAATGAAGATAATAGAAGAGATGAGTCTTAAGATCCATTCAAATAAAACAGTTCATTAGAAAGAAGTCTGTGGATGGGGTTCCGTTGTGTAATCGTTAGCACTCTGGACTCTGAGAGAAGTCTGTGGTCCAGAAGAGAGGTGAGGGTTTCTGGAGTTCTGTCTTGCAAGAGGGGCAGAACCTAAAGCCCAGCTCTTCCATGGGGCTTCTGCATGTCCCTCAGAGTGTTCCCCCAACACTTTCTTGGGAGACCAGCCCTGACTCACCACAGTCATCAGGCCAGGAAACAATGGGTGCTCAGTGGGTAGGAAAAGAGATGCTTCTCTAAGACACGGTGTCTGTGCCTGATGACCTTGCTCAGAATTTCCTTCTCCTAAACATCCCAAAAGAAGACTCTTTAGCTAGAGTCAGAATACCAGCAAGAGGAGGAAAGGTGAAGAAGAAGGGAGGGAAGAAGGAAGGAGGGAAGAAGAAAAAGCAAGGAAAGGGGAAAAGGAGGAAGTAGAAAGAAGGAAAAAATAAGAAGGAGGAAGAATAGCAAGAGGGAGGAGGGGAAGAGGGGCAGGATAAAGGGGAGACAGAAGCACGAGGGAAGAGGAAGAGAAAGGTGCAGAGAGAAGAAAGGAAGGAAGAAAGGGGTACAGGATAAGGGCAGGGGAGGAGGAAAGACTCTGCCACATAGGACCAGACTATAGGACAGACTTGGACAGTGTGGGGCTTATAAGCCTTGACTCTGAAGGTCAGAGAAGGCCCTGGGGACACTGAGCGCACATTTTACAGTCCCTTTGGCCTTGTAGAGCAAGTGGGGAGATAGAGGAAGGGGTAATAAAAATTAAATTAATTTTTTTAAGTTGGAAGAACAAATTATTTGGAGACGAAGCAAAAATATCTGTGACATAGCGAGAACTGTTTTAATGACAGCCGTGTGGGAGGACAGTTTAGTCATATTTTTCATTTTCCCTTCCCTGGGGAGCTGTGCTCCAGCGCTCAGGCCCTGATATCAACCTGGTGTGTTCCCTAAATCAGTCACCTTCTTGGGTTATTCAGCGTGAATCAGGGGGCTGCCTAGTAGCCCTTCTCCATATGTTCAGGATGCCTCCTTGGGGGACAGCCCGAGGGGTCCAGTGGGTGGCAGGAAGCTGGGGAACATCACTGGCTCCTCCTTAGGCCTTGGTGTATGCCTGTTTTCTGCAAGCTCTTGGGTGAGGATGTCAGTCCTTGGATCTGAGGCCATATCCCATGTGAAAAAGAGAAAAAGGATTTCTTCGAAGAAAGCTTGGTCAAATGCCAGGAGAAAGAATACAGGAAGCAGCCTTGCTGTCCCCACCCTCAGGCAAAGTCATTTTTAGGACCAAAACCATCAACCAAAAGAGGATTATTCGCACACTGCGGGCCCCACTCGGCACATGGAGGCACAAGTGGCACATTTCATTATGAGGAGAACCTCAAAATGGCCCAGAGAAGCAAGCAGGAGTGGTAGGTCCTGCAGCGAGGAAAACGGAAGCTCAGATGTGAAGTGATTCCCCCAAGAATGTATGGATGCATGTCAGGAGGAACTGAGTACCAGAGTCAGAAGCTTTCCTGCTTAGCTAGTGTCCTGGTGGAAAGCGCTTCTCTTCTGAGCTGGAAGATGGTGGAAATGGGACAAAAGAAGGTGCCCACCCCACTCCTGACTCTACTCAGATGACTGCCCTTCCTTCTCTCTTCTTCCTTCCTTCCTCCCTTCCTTTCTTCTTCTTTCATTCCTTCCCAGAAATGACCCAAATTACTAGACTCAGTGATCTTCCCACCTCAATCTTCCAAGTAGTGGGCATGACAGGTGTATGCCACTGCACCTGGCCTTCACCTGAAAGATCTCAACTCTTTGTAACTACTTTTGAGTTTTTCATACCATTTACTTAACAACACAGTAAGTCTCTGGCAGTCAGGAGAGAGCAGGCATGGTTATTCATATTTTACAGAGGAAAAACTGAGGCTCAGAGAGAGAGGAAATAAATGGACCTGAACTTGCCAGAGTACTCAGTGCTTTCTGGACCTGACAGCTGGGCTCGAGTCCTACCTCTGCTACTTATTAGCTATCTAGAAGATAGTATGTTACTTAAATTTCCACCTCCATTCCCCTCACCTTTAAAATGAGAACAGTGAGATCACCAACCTCCCCAATACTACTGATAGGCTCAAGAAAAGATATTAAAAATGTCTCGTGCCAACAAAAAGGAGGTGGCATTCATTAACATTGCCATCAAATATTGGTTAGCATCATTTGGGCTCTCAGATCACCTGAGTTCAAATACGGCTCCTTCAAACAGTGAGTTGGACAAGTCACTTGACTGCTCTGTGCCTTGGTTCTACCATCTACAATGTGCGAATCCTATTACTACCTTATTCATTACTTGTTACTGAGACTAAACCCACTAACAGGTTTGTAAGTGGTGAGTGAGTCCTGGCACCCACTAAGGGCTTAACAATGACTGCCATCAGCTCCATACCACTCCAGCCAGTCAGACTGCAAAGTCCCTGAGGCACTTGGCATCTATCCTGTCCATTGTACCCCTGTGCTTAGCACGCAGCAAGCACAATGAGGAATTTGTCATACACTGGTTAATTTAATTCAGGGCACATACTCTTGTATCACCACAGCAGATGCCCAGCCCAAGAACTCCAGGAGGCTTATGTCCCCACCAGCCTTGTTAGGTGTTTGACATATCTCAAAGTTGTCTGACAATCTACCAGCTCCATCCCACCAAAGTCCCCACCCTGGTCCTGACTCCTGCCTATTAGGTGGTCCTCACAGTGTAGCACACAAAGGGGGGTCTTCCTTGCTCTCCATTGTTTGCTCCAGGTATCCCTTGTCTCCTTATCCCAGAACACTGTGGTCCCTGAGCCCTTGGCAAGGTGCCTGGACCTGATGCCAGGTGTCCTCTTGACTTTGAACCTGGTTTGGGGGCTTCCTCTTGTTGTCTTGTTGTGTGGTCAAGGCACACAGACCTTGACTGTATATATGGGATGGGGGTCCCATCAGAATGTGGGTGGATTGTCTGGAATCATGGGTGAGAGTTGTGTGCCTGGGTATGCATGAAAGCCTAGGATGAGAAGACCAAGATGAGACAAAGGTGAGGGCTTACATGTAGCAGTTGGGTTATAGGAAGAGACCAGATCCATCTGTGTGTGGGTGGGGCACAAGACAGAGAAATGTACCCAGTATCTTATTTCCACAGGGAATCTGAAGGCTAGTTAAATATATGTTAGCCATAAAGGAGAAAATCCTTTTTGTTTTATTTTTTTAATTTTATTTTACCAAATATTCCTTGGATCACTAAATTCTTTGGGATATAAAAGGTCTTCATCTCCAAATACATTTTTTCTTGCTATCCAGCCTATCAGTCCAGGGACAACTGTGAGGATTAATTTTGATGGTCAACTTGATTGGATTAAGAAACACCTGAGCATTAATAAGGCTTAGCACCATTTCACCTGGTCTTTTCCCTGTCCCAGTGATGCTGGCTGTCACATGAGTACCAGCACTAGGTGGCATAATCTTGCCCTGACTCCCTCAGAGTTATGTCAGGAGTGATCTGTCACCCTCCCTCTAGACCTCCCAGCCTTAGGGATTCAGGCTCCATTTTTGCACCAAAAAGCAACTAGCTGATGACTTGCCCACAGGACCGCCTTACAGTGACCACAGAGGTCACTATCAAACTTTCTCCAGTCTCTTCCCTACTTTTTTGCCCAATTGCTCATTCATCCCTGCTACAAAAAAGTGATTCCAGTGAGCCTTGGGTGCCTTCACTAGAGACTAGGGCAGTCAGCAGTGCTCCTGAGGACCTAGTGCAAGGAATAAAAATTACTTGTGGTCTAGCCCACGGCAAGCTCTCTGCCAGGCTAGCCCCTCTTCTCTTCATCTTTTGCTTCTTCTTCTTTCAGAGTAAAGGTCTTTATGTTCTGCTTTTGCCTGAGGCTGGGGTTAGGGTGGGGGAGGGCAGTGCATCCCTGAAACTGTTTCTCCTAAGTGACACAAAGAAGGTATATGCAGAAAGGCCAAATGTCACCCACAGTGACCATGCATCTCGACACAATTTTTGTGGCTAACGCTTGCTTGGTCAACTCCACTTGCGTTTACCACTATGAGGTGACTGAATTCCACTAGCTACATGCTAGACCCCTGGGAAGTTGTTCTGAATTTCCCTTGGATGTGTGAGTACCCAAGGTATATGTGTGAGCATGGTGGGGGGGGCAGGGTGATAGCTAAGACAGAGCTTGGACCACCTAGGACAACCACCTGCCCAATAGGGGGCATGTGTGGGGCATGTCTTGTGGCTGGGAAGGAAGGAAGCAGTACTCAAAGGGAGAGGTCTGAAAATTCTTCACCCATTCCACTGGAGTCCCCGGGGACCCATGACATCCATGCCATGCCTTGAAAGGAGTCTAGGCAACATGGCAGGGTAAGATCATGGCCAGCAGCTGTGCTATTGTGCACCTCCTCTGTGCCTCCTTGATGTCCCACTTTTCGACCTCTGCCCAAGCCTTCCCTCTCCCTATGTTCTCCCACTTCTCCATGTCATTACTGGCAGAAAAGAGCCTACTTTTCTCCTTGCAGGTACCCAGGGTGCTGCATCTGAGACATAGGTGAAGCCCTACCTTCCATCCTGAGGAGAGACCACTTTGAGGACTGGTGACAGGCATGAGTTCCTGGCACACACATGGCATAAGGCTCTGTCTGACTCTAGAGGAGCCAAATGGCAACTTCCAGTCCACAAAGTTGGCGATGATGAGATCACACGAACGGGAATCATCTCTCTCTCTCTTTTTATATAGTGTCTGGCTATATATCAATCTGCTTTGAACTCCCGGACTTAAGTGATCCTCCTGCCTCAGCCACCTCAGTAGCTGGGGCTACACCATGCCTGACTATAGAAACAGTTTTTCCACTTAGAAGCTTTGTGCTTGCAGGCAAGTTACTGAGATTCCCCAAGTCTATTTCCTCATCTGCCAAATGGGGGAAATAAAATACTTGTTTATCTTGTATACCACCAGATGTCCAGTGCCAGGCAAACACTGCATGCTCAGGAAATGCTGGCTGAATAGATGAATAAATGAATGCTGAAGGATTGTTACTGGGATTAAATGAAATTAGAGAAATAAAGCATTTATCACAGAGGTTTCTCATAGTAGGCATTGGGTATAAGGTAGTTACTGTTAACTAATATCCAGGAGAAAAATCTTATCATTCAGTCAGATTGCTTCCCAGAGCTAATAGAAAATCAAGTAATTAAAGCTAAATAGTCACACGCCCTAAAGACTCTTAGGCAGTTGCCCCCAGAGTCCAAGGGGTGATATGTTGTATTCCATTTAATTTATTTTAACAAGTTTCTATCAAGCACATCTTATGTGTCCCAAATTGGCGAGATCCTAGATGAGGCACAGGAGAGGCCAAATCAACATGTATCAGTATATACACGTCCTTCTTCCTGGAGCCCAAGACTCAGCCTGAATTTCAAGGCCTGTGTAAAACTTTCATTTCGTTCTTCAATCAGTATTCCTAGTGCTCTTCGGGTACACAGCAAACCCCTAGATAGCACTGGGGACCCTGAGATAAAAGCAATAAATTTGATGATCTGTTCTCAGGCTTGAGACTGAGATCTCATGAAAATGGGTCAGGACACTAAGGAGAGCACTGAGCTCAAGTACTACCGCTGAGCCTGACAGAAGCTCTTATCAGAAGAGGGGAGAAGGATGCTCTTTTTTTCTAGGGATGTGGTGCCCCAAAGCCTTAGCCCTCAGCTTGAGTCTGGAGAACCAGGCTGTCTACCCAACATCCCATGATAACCACCCTGGCCAGTCCCTGATAGTGACATTTCCCAAGGTGGTCTCCAGCTACCCTTGGGCCTGAAAAAGAACCCTGAAGCATCAGTGCTGGTCTGAAGGAAACTGTGGGAGCATCTTTTGTGTTTGTTTTTGGTTTGTTTTGGCTTTCTGAGATGGGGTCTTTAGAATTATGGGCAGATTATCTAATATGAATTCTACTTATTTTGCAAATAAACTGAGATTATTCCTTTTTTTCTCTACTTATTTTTGCCTTTTCTTCTTTTTTTTTCCAGTGTATACTAACTGAAAAAAAAAAAAGGATTTCATTATACTTTCACTATGGAGCCAAGGATGACCCTGAACTCCTTCCTTGTCATCCTATTTCTACCCCTTGAGTGCTGAGATCATAGGCATGAGCCATAACACTCACCTTGGAAAACTACTGAAGAGAAGCTGATGGTCCATCAGGCAGGGACAAGGCTGAATAAGATGCTTGAGCCCTCAGCCGGGCCATGCTCTAGTTATGAAAGCATAGAAACAGTATTCAGCCTCACCCAGGGCAGCAGGTGGAGGGATGTGGGAACCTGCTCTCATTTCCTGGCCAATGCACAGGACAGGTCCTGGGCTCCAACTGTTATACAGGGGAAGCCAACCCCAAAGTGGGTCCTAGCCCATGTGGGCTCTTTGTACTGAAAGAGGATCTAGTAGTGAGGGGTTGGAAGGGTGAAGAATGGAGCAGGCCAGGGCAGCGACTTATTAAGATGCCTGTAACTGATGGCAATGGGCAAGTTCCTAGAAAAATAGGTAACAATTTGCTGGAGGAAAGGACCTCCCAGGACAAAGGACAGTGTAGATGGAGTACAAGAAGGTCTGGGCCGTGTGAAGAGAGAAGTGGGATTCATTCGCTCTCGTCACAGACAAATACCTGCTTGGCTCATCTTCCCCTGGGAGCCTGGTGACCATCTGACCAGGGGAGCGGGAGGAAAGTGCCACTCCCAATGCCTGGTCTTCCTTGGCGCCGCTTATCATCACCAGCTACAACTTCGAGCAGAAAGGTCGAGAAGTGGAAGAGGGAGAGCTGTGCAACATGGGTGCTGTGGGGAGAAAAGGCTTTCCAAATGTCCCTGGAACACAGCACATCCCCATGTCACTTATGGCTTAGGACTCCCCCTTTTTATTGACTTGTTTATTAAGTAGTCAGAACATTTGAAGCTCCAACCACATTCGGGCTGAGTATTGTCTTGGATAGAACCTGCCACCTAGCTTTGCTGATATCCCAACAGAATGCCAGGCTAGTTGGGCACACTCCCTACAAGGAAGACTGGCAAGGAGTAGCTGTGAGGCCCCAGGCCCATCAGATGAAGGTCCTTCCTTGTCCCTCCTCCAGTTCCTGTCATGTGTATTTGCATGAGCCTCTGCTTCTGTCCTTCGGTCCTTTTCCTGCTGTTACTGGAAGCTTAGGAGCCTCAGGAGGCCAGAACCCCATTTTCTTGTGCTTATCTCTCTACTGAGCCCCAGGCTGAGGGAGCTCTGTGCAGGCTACAGCTCCAGCATCAGAAACAAGCAGAGGGACCTGCAATTACCTGGTGAATTCAGGCAAAGAATTTACTGGCTCCGGTGTGCTAAGTCTTTGAAGGATGTGAGTGTAGGGGGGACACTCAGAGCAAATCCCCAGGTCATTTGGCCATTAACCTCAATTTCCAACCATGCAAGGCCCTCCCAAACTTGGAGTCTCTCCCAGTCATTACTTTAGCAACCTGGGGCAAATGCTCAATTGCCCCAGCTCTACCTCGGTTTGGGCAGCACTTAAAGGACCAAACTAACTGCTCGATAACCCTCTGAGTTGAGCCTCTGTGCCCTTTCCAATGCCTGCCCAGCCGGTACCTCCTTGCACAGGTCAGAGGTGTGGAGCTTTTAGGGGCAAGTTCTTGGGTTGCTATAAGTCAGCTTTGCTGTTCTCTTCCTTCTTGCTTTCTTTTTGCCTACCTTCTCAATGGGCAAAACACAGTCCCCTGTAGGGTGTGCCTAATTGAAGAATGTTAAACCTTCCAGTGGCTGAAGCCAGCCTCTCTCCAAGCAGTCCATTGGGATGCACCCGGAGCGGGAGCTAAATATAGAAAGGGCTCCCTCCTCCTTGTCCTCGCGGGCACCGGCTCAGGAGAATCGATGTTGTGCTTGGCGGCAGCAGGCTGCGTGACAGCTGCCCCTGCTTAGAGACCCTTATCTGCACCTGCCACCGATTGGCTCTGATAGACCCTGACATAGTAAGGACAGGAAGTCACCATGGCGACCTTACAAAGCAGAGGGAGGGCAGGGAGAGAGGCTTGGCTGTGTGAGGCAGACTCGGACACACACTCAGGCCACAGCCTTCACAGGTTCACAGCTAGCCAAACAGGCTCTGTCCCTTCGTCCTGGCCACTAGTCTGGTGGTGGAGAGGCAGCCCTGCTGGCAATGGCATGGCGGGGGAGGCAGGCTGTGTTATTCATGCCGGAAGTCCATAGCATACAGGGCTCTTCTATGTGCCTCCCTAGAACACCAAGAATGGATGAATCAGTCCCGGCTCATCAGAGCCTTTCATGCTAAACCAGCCCAAACGACTGATTTAGAAACTGCGTGGTCTTGTTCTTTGAGCAGATTTCTGAAGCACACTCCAGAGCAGGCCCAGGTCTTCATTATCCCTGCACACACCCTCTGATTAAGCATCTGTGACCACACAGCACTGTGTGTCAGGCACTGTACCCAAAGAGGCCTGGAGCAAAATGTTGATGGGAGACACCAACCCAGAACACTCAGGAAGTGGGGGAAGGGTAAAAATGCTACTGTTCATGCCAGCACTTAAGGGATCATCACAATCCTATAAGGAGTTGCTAGGATTTTAACTGGAATGTGTGAGCGGAGTGGTGCAGGACCCCAATGACCAAAGGAAACATTGAGTTTTTTTTAGCTCCAGTAAGGATGCTTGGTGTTTACCAAACCCTTCACTGTAAACCCAGAGGCATCAGAACCAGCTGAGGATGTTCTTAAATGCAGATTTCTAGGCCTCACTCAGATCCAGAGGATTGCTTCAAATAGGATGAAAGGGTGCAATAGCAGTCCTTGGGTAGCTGTGGTGTGTAGTCCTCTTGGGGGGTCACTCCTGAAACTTTTAATGTTCCAATAGCCTTGGAAGCAGGTGGGTCTTGTGTTCAGCAGGCCTCAGAGTTCCTTGTTCAGTTCAAAGGGGCAGTGAGGTTGGACCCCATACAGGCCTAAAGCAGAATCACTCTGTCCTCTGTGCTCAAGCCTGGGCTGCTGACTTTGGAAAGTCCTTTTGGGTAGCCTGGGTTGGTGGTACACGCCTGTAATTCCACCCAGCATCTGGGCAGCTGAGGCAGGAGGATGGCAAGTTTGGGTCAGCTTGGGCTACAGGAAGAGACCCTGGATCTCAAAAAACAGAAGAGGGGTCTGGGGAGATAGCTCAGTAGGTAAAACACTTGCTGTGCTTTAAATGTGTAAGTGTGAAGACCTGAGTTTGGATCCCCCGTATCCACCCCCGTGTAATTCCAGCACTAGAGGGGTGGAATCAAAGGAATCCCTGGGACAAGCTGGCTAGCTAGACTGAATTGGAAAATACCGGGTTTAACTGAAAGACCCTGCTTCAGTAAATGAAAGGAAAGAGGAAGATACCCAAAGTCAACTTCTGACCTCCATTTTCATGCCCCCATACATGTGTGCTTGTCCACACACACATGGCACCTGCACGGATATATACATGCCACACAAAGAAAATAAAAGAAAGATGGATGGAAGAAAGGCAAGAAGGTGAGAAGGAAGGACAGGAGGGAGGGGAGAAGGAAAGGAGGTAGGGGTAGAAGGAAGAGAAGAAGGAAAGAAGGAAGAAAGGAAAGAAAGAAGGAAGGAAGGAAGAGGGAACAAAGAAGGAAGGTTAGTTCCTTGGGAAATGCTAATGGAAATCTGAAGGCAGTGCTGTAAGTACAGTTTGATGGACCATTCTGGTCAGAGTTGAAAGACCTGAATGCAGTAAGGACTATGGACTGCGGGGTTCGGCTTGTGAGAGAAAGAATTTTGTTGGGACTGTGCCAGAAGCAGTTTTCATGAGAGGCTTGCTGCATTCTGCCTGCCTGTGTCCTGAGAACTTGTGCAGGGTTGCTTTGCTTGGGAATGGACTGGTGTGAGCAGATGGAGATGGCACAGAAAGAAATCAAGTCTTTGGGCCCAAACTGCTGCCCATTCAGCTGCAATTGTTTGAGAGATTACAACCACTGAGATTGGGCCAGGTGGTCTGCATTAGGACAGCAGGAAGAATGCAGATTCTTTTGAAGTAAGGGACCTAAATGCATTGTTTGTTCCCCTGGATTAACAAGTATAACAAATGCAGGAAAGGGGTCATTGGATTTGCAACACAGTTTTGTTTTTGAAAATGGCCATGGGCAGTGTTAAGCAGGTGTTTTGGAATGCCTGTGTGAAAGCCCGATGGAGTCATGAGGATGAACTGTGGGTTGCAGTGGAGACCAAGTGAAATGCCAGGACTATGGATGACTGCCAAGAGCTGCCAGTACAGGAAGAAGTTTTCCCAGATTATAAGCAGCTGAGCTGGAGGGGCAGAATCAGATCTCCAAGAGACATGTTACTGGTTAGAATTATCAGACTTGGAGTTAGAGTTTGATGCTGTCCTGCTTGTTTTAAATCTTATATTGGTTCAATCTGTTTTTGCAATGCCCAATGCTATCTTTTGCAGTATAAATATTCTGTGCTATTATGGATTTTTTTTGGTATTATGGCTCAGTTGAAAGAAAAACTGTGGGGACTTAGAGAGTTGAGCTGGATGCATTCTGTTTCACATCATGTATGATTATTAGTTTGTGTGGGCCATGGGTAGACTGTCATGGTTTGATCCAAATGTCCCCCACAAATGAATGTGTTCTGAATGATTGATCCCCAACTGATGGCAATTTGGGTATTAGAACCTTGCTGGAGCTCGGTTGTTGGGAGTGGGTTTATGGGGGTTCTAGTCAGCTTCCCCTTGCCAGTATTTGGCACACCTTCCTGCTGCTGTTTGCAGGGCTGTGGTGGAGGTGATGTCCACCCCTCTGCTCTGAATCGAGGATTGTGAAAACTCTGGCAATAGTAAAAGGCTTCTGAACGCACAATAACCAACATTAATTCAAAATCCAGTGTGGAATGAACCTAAAGTGCTTCTGGCAGCACTTGCCCATGCTGTGTGGTGTGACTTCACTGAAGCCTTGGTACAACACAATACTTTCACTGAGCATGCATCATGCCACATAATGCCAATGAATGCTGTCTGAAATACCTGGGCTCAGATTCAAGACTTTTATATTATGAGTTGTAGTTTTTTTTTTTACTGTACATACAACATTTTCTGCTCTTATAAAAACAATGATTTGCAGAAAACATTCAATATTTTTCTATGGCCATTCCTAGCATGTAAGTAGTATGAAATTAGTGTATTTTTAGGTTGTATTGTATTAGAATGCTTGATTTTAAAATTATTCTTCAGTTTCATAAATTATAAAAAGACTTTGGCTTGGGATTAGGACAGAATTTCCAGCAATTTCTGAAATGGCCCCTAAAACATACTTTTGTCAATTTGTTCTATGTATTTATTTGAAATACTATTCTCAGTATTAATGATTCTCTGAAAAATGTTGAAGATACTTTGTCCTGCAGTATCACATATTCAGCGAAGATTTAATTTCTTATGTAAAAATAAATAAGCACTTCCATCTCAGTATGCAAATTTACTTTAATCTTTAATAAGTGGTAAAATTATACATATACTAAAGTATTGTTTAAAATTAAATTCCTTATGATTTATTATCTATAAGTGTTCAATTTGTATACCAATCTTATACACCGAGGGAGGCATGAAAATTTATTAGGTATTAAGGGGATGTGAATGAAAAAAACTCAAGATGCTGTGGCTCAGACCACGCCAGAAGAAGTGCTTTAATCCTCTTGGATGTCTTACCATTCAGTGCCAGCATCAGTGACTGGCACTTGGACATTTGCTCATGGCATGTGACACCTAGCATATCACTGTATGTAATTAAAAAAATAAACTGGAATTCTTGTCCTTTCAAACAAAACCAGTGTGTTGGCTTTTAAATGTTGTTCTGGCCCTGACCTGGTTGTCTCTCAGGATCCTCTTGATTCTCTGATCTTGCTTCTCTCCTCTACTTTAGTCTCAGAGCTGTCCCCTCAATCCCAGCAATCCCTGGGGTTAGGGTTGTGATGATGGTTCATTCCTTCTTGATTCTAGATCTGCCTGTGTGCAGCACACCTGCACAAAGGCCACTGAGACATACCCAAGGGAAGTAGAGAGTCGGCTATCCAGTTTAACTGCCAGGCAGTGTCCATCAGCCCCAGAGCTTTTATTGTCCATCCCTCACATGACACCTTTTTCCCCTCCGACTTCCCTGCTTTCTCTGTTTCCAATGGCAGAAATGCCTGTTCCCACTGCAGGCTAACATCTCCTTGTCCTTCATTTCAGAATTCACTCAGTGGGTGACATCTCTGGCCTCCTGGCCTGTGCTCTCTCTTCCCATACTTCAGGCTCCTGTCCCCTCATGTGTGGTCTTCTATTCAGGTACCTGCCACACTCCATAAAACACAAAATTTAATAAAGGTTCTTGAATTGATCTGGCACATGCACACGCATGCGCATGCACGTGAACACACAGAGATTCAGAGAGAGATAAAGATAGAGAGGACTGGCCACTGGGGTGTGCTCAGATGGTCCCTGCAGTTGTCTTTAGCACACTTAGAAGGCAATGTGTTTTCCTGTTCTCGTGTGAAGTAACCAAGAGGAAAGGACTTTCTGCTGCTGTGGAGAGCACTGAGGCCTCTGGGTAGTCACATCTTGCATGTTGTTACCCTTGTTTCAGGGCTGGATTTGTTGACTATTAATTTTCTTTTGTTTAACTAGCTGAATATAGATGTGTTGGAACCTCACTTCTGAAGTCACAAAGACTGTGGCATCTTGGTGATGTGGTCTCTCAGTTACTCTGGGATCACCTGACAGCACCTTGTCAAGAAGTAGACCACACGGTGAGGGACTAAGACCAGCTAACAGCATGTGAGTCAAGCTCTGGCTGATCTTTTGACCGCAGCTACATGAAAGTTCTGGAGCCAGGTGTACCCATTAAACTCCATCTGCACTCCTGGCCCACAAGAATGCACGATAATGTTTTAAGCAGCTATGTTTTGGAGGTACTTGGTATAGTTAACTGATTAACATATTTCCTTGTGTTCCTCGTCCAAGGCAAAGGGATAGGTGGCACTTAAGGGGACTTAAGGGCAGGCAACTGAACCGGGGGGGGGGGAACCTTTGGATCCCTACACTGTGGAGACTCTGTAAGAAGTGGGGCTGAGGGATGGCTCAGTGGTTAAAGGTGCTTGTTTGAACAGCCTGCAGACCTGGTGTTCAGTTCTCCAGTACTCCTGGATTCTGCCTTTTTGTCATGTCTCCAAAACACACTGTTTGTATTTCATTATCTTGAAATTCATTCATCTTTTTCAACTAATGTTTGTAGAGTACTTCCTCTGGACCACAGGGTGGGGGTTCTGCATTTCACAGTTGTATGCATGATATGATCCTTGCACAGTTCTTTCCCCCCTAGGTGAACCTGAATACATCTTGGGGAAGGACACCCCATCTGTACTGTTGGGCTCCCCACAACACCCAGCCCTCAGCTTAGCATTCTGCAAATACCTGATAATTGAGAAAGGAACATGAATAATTGCTTGTCAGAAGCATTTTCAAGATATACGCAGGGGCCGAAGCATGGGCTGCTGGGAGCTTTGACTGATTTTTTTAGTATCTATTGTATGTCTGTAGAGCAGCTAGGCATTTTTCTACATGTTACCTAATTTACTTCTCACAAATGTTTGTTTGTGAGGCAAATATAATTTCCATTTTATTATATTTATATTGTTATATTACATTTATTTTATTATGGCTCAGAGAGGTAAAAGAACTTTTCATGGGACATAGTGAAAATAATAGCCAACAGTGGTGGAGTGGCCTGGCTTAGCTTGCTGAATCCAAATCCTTCTCTCGCATAGACTGAGGCACATAGAAATGAAGGAAGCACCACATTTACACCAGCAAATTAGTGAGGAGCAGAGCCTGGTGCCCTTTCTCTGACCCGTGGGAAGGCTGGTGAGCTGGAAGAGCAAGCCAGGTGCTGCACTGCCTCCTCCCCTGCCCAACTGCCCTCATCCACTCAACCCAGTTTTCTCCCTTGTGCAAGTGACATTTTCCAATGTGACCCTGATTCACTTCTCTTGAGTCGTTTCTTGACTTCATTCAACACTTTTTTCCCTCAAAAAGAAAAAAAAGAAAAAAATCATAGCTAGCTCTACTAGCCTAGAAATGCTAAGGGTTGCCATCCCAGTCCTGCCGTTGGCAAAAAAATGTGTGTGGAGAAGAAAGGAAAGAGGGAAGATGAGAAAGACCCTACCTCAAAAAGAAAAGAAAAAAATGAAAAAGAAAAATAAAAAAAAGCAGAGCAATAAGGAGCTTCTCATCTTGGAGGCAGAGTTTTGGGTGAAAATGAGTCTAAACTCCTGGTCCTCTGCCTTTTTTTGACAGCAGGAGAAAAATGTGAGCTGGCAAGTAAAGAGGTTTCCACGGGCATCAGGTGGGAATTAAAAATTCCAAAGGCAAGCTCCTCAATTCTGAATTAAGGTCCTTTCTTCCTGGGCACAAGAAGGTCTGTGTTTCTCTCTCCTCCTCCCCAGCCCCACACATGCTCTTTCATGCAAGTCAACATTCCTACCCCACAATAGGTGTGATTGCTTCCCATTACGTCGTCATGGCAACACCCATTGCCATCTGGGGGGTGGGGAGGTGGCAGCGGAAACAAATGAGTGGCCAATCAGGCTTTCCAGGAAAGTCTCATCATGACACATTGCTCACTGCCAACTGTGGGCACCGAGTGTAAGGAAGGGTGGTGTAGGAGGAAGGACCCTGCTGATGGCACAGCGCTGGCCCCTCTCCCAACAGAAACAAAGGCAGAGGGACATTTAGTACATTTTCTGACTGATGAATTCTTGATCTGTATGAGAAAGGAGACATAGCAAGTAGTCACATGGAGAGCACAAGGACCTGAATGGCTGCATGATTCTTGTGAAACATACATGTCACAGGCTAGTTCTTTCCCCTGCCAAAATAAGCCAAAGGTTCCAGAACCCCATGCCACATAGTCACTGCCCCTCTTCTGCCCCCAGGTTACAAATGGAAAAGTCTGACTTCAAGATGGCCAAGAACAAGAGTCAGGAGGCCTTGCGCTGGAGGTAGATGCACTAGGCTTTGAAGACTGCCGAGAGATGCTATGTGGTCTCAGAACAACAGCTCCTATCCTGTTCCTTTTCTCCTTTAGGGCATGGGCGTCCTAACAGTATGTTCTTCACAGGCTTGTTGTGAGAACAGAATGAGGTAAATGTGGACTGGGCACCTGCTCATAATAAGCACTCAATGGATGCTAGCCATCGCCTGGTCACAGGGACTCTGAGCTCTCAGCATGGCCCGTTAACACTGGATGCCTGTCTCCTACTTCAGGTCTATGTTTTGGGGAACAAACACAGCACAAGAGAACTTTCAGTGGCCTAGGAGCCCACTATGGTGTTTCCTTGTAGGGAACTTTGAAACTCCACTCTCTCCCTAGGAGGCAGAGACCCTTTCTGAACTCCTGGGGAGGAGGGGTTGGCAGCCTGCCCTTCCTTCTTATTTAGGACAGCTATTGACTTCATTCAACCATCCATTGCAGGGTTCATTTAACTGCACCTGGAGAAGGTCTGTGGCATGGAAGAGGCATAATATCATCCTGAGGTGCTCTACAAACCCATTTGAGCATCCCTCAGGCTCACTTTAGTCCCAATACCCAATGCTTGAAACCAAGCCCCCAGGGCTTTCTGATCAAGGTAAGAAAGACAGCCAGCCAGAGTAGGCTGCTGAGGTCGCCCAGAGTAATTAATCCTAAAGGTTACCAGTGTCTGTCCTGCTGGGGAGCAGGAATCCAATTACCCACAGTGACAGCAGCTTGGTCCCCAGGGAGACACTCATCTCAGGGTGGCCGACAACCTGTCCACTTGAAATCTTCCTGACAAGCAATCCTAGCTCTACCTTCCCCTTCCTCCAACTCCTCAGCTGACCAGGACACATCAGGGCCACAGCACAAAGGAGTGAATGCTGGAAGGCTGGACCAGAACAGTTTTAGAGACCTCCTGAGAGGAGCCCATTTCCCCTGTAGGAATAAACAGAAGAGTTGAGCCAGAACTCAAAGATACGTCAATGGCAGGAGGGAAAGAGAAGCAATGAGAGATTTCAAATGAGTTTATCTGACCATTAAGTAAATTTGCAAAATTATGCAGATGTGGAAATGGGCATATAATTTTCAATCAATTGCTCTGGCATAATCTGAAACAGACCTATGATTCTGGGTAAGGAGACTGCTGGGAGAGAATTCTGGCTTCCTTTCCTCCATCACCCCAAAGAATGTAGAGCAGAAACTAGGCTGGGAAGGAGGTGTGCTAGGCCAGGTGATCCTGTTCCTCTGTCTATACAGCCCTGGCTCAGACCAATATAGGCTCCAACTTGTCCAGAGCTTCCACCCTGGACAAAAGTGAAAAGAAAGCCAAGTCTTTTTGCAATGGCTGCCACCAGGGAAAGGAATTTGACTTTTGTAATGTAAATTGGCTTCCTGGCATGCAAATACATGATTAAAATGATATGTTTCAATGTGGGAGCCAGACAGCAGATTTGGTATTCGAAAGCAGCAGCTGCTGCTTCGCACAGGGTGTCTGCAAGGTGTGTGGAGGAGTGTGTAGAGAAGTAGCTACCGTGGCCTGGAGACCTCAGGATTTGTTAATCCCCAGAGTCCATTCAGGTGGGATTATATAAACATATAAACACAACCTGGGTATTAAGAATAAACATAGAGGATCCACTGCAGAGCTGAGAGCCCAGCTTCCAGAAGAGAGCTTCCTTCTTGGGAGAGAACACCTCCACCCAGGGGATACTTTTGACGATGGCTGACTAACAGACAGGCAGTGTCTCTTGGGGAACAAGGGTCAGGGTTTTCAGCAGGGTTCCAGGTTGTAGATGTCAGCTGCAGCCACGCTCTGAGCTCCAGACACCTTCCAGCACAGGATCCTCATGACTGGAAGATGCCAATGAGGACCAGCACTTGCCGGAGGCAGTGAGTCGTCCCGAGCTGGCAGCCCCAGCGCAGGAGCGGCCTCAGCCGGCCTGTTGCCTGTGGCCCTTGGGGGTCTCTCCTCTTCAACCTTTTTTTTTCTTTCTTTCTTTCTTACTTTCTTTCTTTCCTTCCTTCCTTTCTTTCTTTCTTTCGTTAATCCCACCTGTCCACAGGGTTTATCATCTGAAGCCCTGCACCCCAGCCTCCATGCGGGTCTGCCCCGCCCCCCGCCAGGACTCGCCCCACTCCCTTGCTGGTTTATTTCCTTTTAATTTGTTTTCTCTTTTCTTTCCTTTTTCTTCTCCTACCCGCCCACAGGGGCTTATACTCTGCAACCCCTCCCCTGGCCTCCACATCATTGTGTGGCTCTGCCCCACCCCCTGCCTTGCCCCACCCTCTTGCTGGTTTATTGCCTTTTAACTTTTTTGTTGTTGTTATTGTTGTTGTTTTCTTTTTGTTTCCTTTTTCCTTCCACCCTCCGGGGATTCTGCTCTGCAGCCCCTCCCCTCTACATCTCCCACAAGGGTCTGCCCCGCCCCCTGTGCCGCCCCCTTATGTGCCTATTTCCTTTTTAATTTTTTAAATTTTAACTTTAATTTTTTTTCTTTCTTTTCTTTTTTTTTCATTTCTCTCGCTTTATCTTTTTTCCTATTCTTTCTAACCCTGCAGCTTCCTTGAGCTCTGACCCCCATGTTTTCCCCGCCTATCTACCCCTGCAGCTCCCCAACCCTGACTCCTCACGATATCCCTGCCCACTGACTCTGCGTAATCCCCCAAGCACTGGTCGCTGAGGGATCCTCAAGCTCAGGTTTCTGCAGTTCTCATATGTGCCTGCTAGCTCCTGTGGTTCTACCGCAACCTGGTTCCTGTGGTTTCTCCATGCGATATATAGTCTGTGGGAGGCCAGTGATAGGCAGTTGACCCCCTTCCCTGTCTTACCTTGTCTGCTTAACTCAGGAACAAGACAGGGGTGTCCGCTCTCACCACTGCTCTTTAACATAGTGCTTGAAGTTCTAGCCCAAGTAATAAGACAGGAGAATAGCATAAAAGGGATACAAATCGGAAAGGAAGAAGTCAAACTATCCCTCTTTGCAGATGACATGATCTTATATATATCAGACCCAAAGAACAGTATCAGTAAACTCCTGAAGGTGATCAATGCCTTCAGCAGAGTGGCAGGATACAAAATTAACACACAAAAAATCAGTAGCCTTTCTATATACAGAAGACAAACTTTCGGAAAAAGACAGCAGAGACACTGTCCCATTCTCTATAACCTCAAAGAAAATCAAATAGCTTGGAATATCGCTAACCAAGGAAGTGAAAGACTTATATACGGAAAATTTTGAAACACTCAAGAGGGAAATAGATGAGGATGTGACAAGATAGAAAGACATTCCATGCTCATGGATAGGGAGAATAAATATAGTAAAAATGGCAATCCTGCCAAAAGTAATCTACAGACTCAACGCAATGTCAATAAAAATCCCAGCCTCCTTCACAGGCATAGAAAAAATAATCTCAAAATTTATTTGGAAGGGTAAGAGACCTCGAATAGCCAAAACTATTCTGAGCAAAAAAAAATTATGCAGGAGGTATCACTATACCTGACTTTGAAACATACTACAAAGCCATAGTAACTAAAACAGCATGGTATTGGCAGAAAAACAGACAGTCTGACCAGTGGAATAGAATTGAAGACCCAGCCTTTAATGCAACTAACTTCAGCAACTTAGTCTTCGACAAGGGTGCCAACAATGTATGCTGGGCTAAAGACAGCATCTTCAACAAATGGTGCTGGACAAATTGGATAAACACATGTAAAAAAATGAAAATAGACCCACTCCTTTCATCATGCACAAAGATCAACTACAAATGGATCAGAGACCTCAATATTAACCATACAACCCTAAACACCCTGGAAGAAAAAAACAGGAGGAACCCTACAGGAGATAGGAGTAGGGAATAAGTTCCTGAGCAAATCTCCAGTAGCCTAGGAAGTGCAACAGTCACTTAACCAATGGGACCTGATCAGGCTCAAAAGCTTCTGTACAGACAAAAATACCATACTCAGAGTCAATAGACCCCCTTCAAACTGGGAGATGATTTTTGCCAGCTACAACTCAGACAGAGGCCTAATTTCCAGAACCTACAGAGAACTCAAAAAAATTAATAACAAAAACCCAAACTGCCCCCTCACAAAATGGGGCACTGATCTTAACAGAGAATTCACAGAGGAGGAAACACAAATAGCCTTGACTCATCTAAGAAAGTGCTCAGCATCCTTAAGCATCAGGGAAATGCAAATCAAAACCACAATGAGATACCATCTTACCCCTGTCAGAATGGCAATCATAAATAAAACCAACAACAATCGTTGCTGGCGAGGATGCGGGAAAAAGGAACCCTCATTCACTGCTGGTGGGATTGCAAACTTGTTCAACCGCTATGGAAAGCAGTGTGGAGACTTCTAGACAGAATGGACATAGAACTACCAATGGACCCAGCTATCCCTCTACTAGGCATCTACCCACAGGATGCCACATCTCAATGCAGAAAATTTTGTACAACTATATTTATAGCAACTCAATTCATAATAGCCAAGAATTGGAATCAACCCAAATGCCCATCCATGGAGGACTGGACAGCAAAACTGTGGTATATTTACATGATGGAATTTTACTCAGCTGAAAGGAAAAATGACATATCGACATTTAGGAAAAAAAATGGTCTGACTTCGAGCAGATCTTACTCAAAAGAACAGAGAATCGAACACCACATATTCTCCCTCATATGCGGTCCTTAACCAGGATAACCGTAAACTCTATGCAGACTAGTAGAAAGAAGTGAGAGGTTATGAATGAGGGGTAAGGGATGGGGGAGGGGAATGGCTCAAGCATGAGGCTAAACCAAATTAGGTTCAAAAACATAAAATCCTCACAAGCATACTGTAACCTATTGTGCAAGTAGTGGGTGTTGATTGGCAAGAGGGGCCATGAGTAGTAGGGGAGAGAGTCTAAGCCTGTGAAGAATTGATGAGTCTGACAACCCCTGGTCCCAGCCACTGGTTCCTTCCCTCACTGAACTATTGACCAAAGTGACCCATGAGGTTCCAAAAACAAGACAGAATTCTGTCAAAGCTCTTGAGTTCCCTCCCCAGGCCTGAGGCCAAACCCTGTTGCTGAAGAAACTACAGAATGCTACTGATCAGCATCGAGAGACCCTTCAAGGTCCGGAATGGTAACCAGCCCCCAGATACCAGTTAGTGCAGTGCTGGAAGGCATTGCATAAGCCTCCATGGAAAGCTGATCAACAATAGCTGGAGTAAACAGAGACCACTGGCATGAAACACAGTCTGCAGCCATGAGTAGGCTGACCACACCTCCTACTGGGAGAGAACAGCGAACCAAGAAAGGAAAACTCATGCAACGGAGAAACCTGGGCCTGGAGGAGACAATCAATAGCTTTTAGATTCAGCCAAACATTCCACTTAGTGAGGGGGAGCCCGTGACTGGAACTGGGGATTCAGGGCGATAGGCACCGTATCCCGTACTCTTGGGCTCACAAGAAAAGATGCACTATGTGAGCGACTGACGGGGAGGCTACTAAAAATATAATCTAGGTAATCCAGAATTGTGTCTTTTTATTAACCTGTACTGATCTTACTCTCCAATGGAGATTGTGTTTGTATTTTTCAGGCTACAGAGAGAGAGCTGTGGCCCATCTAATCCTACCATCCGACTGTAGGCAGATAGCTGAGATCCTGGCAAGAGAGGAGCCACCACAGTCATATCGTGGAGGATCCATATGGAACCCTGCAGAGAATGACGGGATGAACAAGGGACCCACAGCCACAGCCATTGAATCAACACAGGATAAGCCAGGGTGACAGAAACCAACAATTTTCAACACAAAGACCCCTAAGCTCACAACATTATTGCAGCCTTAATACTCACCCACCACGACTCAGGGAACTGAGTGGAAGAAGGTGTGGAAAGATTGTGAGAGCCGTGGGGGGGGAGACTATCCAGAGGCATGGCACCCCTCAGTAACAACACACTTGGGCCAGGAGAACCAGGCTGAGTACTAGGCTATCCATGGTCCCCTGCCACAAGAACTTATCCAGACGGCCCATGGAGGAGGATACCCAGCTGATTGGGGATGAGGAGGGGGGCATTGGGGAATTGGGGATAACAACTCATTGTTTACCCACTAAATAATGTAATTAATTATGGATATATATATATATATATATATATATATATATATATATATATATATATACCTAAATACAACCTGGGTATTAAGAAAGGCTAAGTACCTCCTTGCTCCCTTCCCTTTAGTATCTGATTGGACATTCATTCATTCTTTCAACATTTATTGAGTACTATTTCCATGTGCCAAGACAGGCAAGGTCCTTGACCTCAAGAAGCTGACAGTTCAGTGAAGATTGCTGTCCAGGGCTAAATGTGGACTCTGCTATTTAAGATGAACACTGGTGTGTGTGGGGGGGGATTGCTTAATCTCCCTGTGCCTCAATTTCAAACAAGGATAGTGAAAGTACATACAGTCACAATAAGTGATGAGAACAAGATTTACTTTCCTGTTGTTAAACTACTAAAAGAAATCATGCAAAGTATATGAAAGAAACATCTTCAAGCACTGCACACAGGCATTCTAGGACTACAGTACTTCAGTGATGGAAATAAAAAAAAAGGACTTTCTAGAACGTTCCCACCCCACTAACTCTAGCGAATTTCCAGGCTCAGCAAAGGGAAGGAGAATCCAAAGGAAGTCCAGAATTCAAGGCAAAATATCAGAACTCACTCTGGAGACCTGAAGGAGATTTCTTTACATCTTTGGCTAAATGCTGATTTGCACACATGGAATGAAACTCCACAAGGTTGGAGACAGAACAACTACAAAGAAGTAAGCCAAAATATTTCGAAAGCTGAGTCAGGCCTGGGAAGTTCATGTTTCCCTGAGCCAGAGTAGTTAAATTTCATGCTAAATCCTCAAAGCACCAATTAGGGTTCACAGTTACCACTTTAGCAGTAATTAGGGCTAAATTAGCCCCAAACAAAAGGTGGCGCTAGACTCCTACTTGGGCTTTAAAAGGATCAAACTGATCCCAAGTAATTGCATGCCAAAGACTAATTCCCTTTAAAGGACTAAATTAAGAATGAAAAATCAGGATTCTACAGAGTTAAACTCACTGTCTAGCATCTAATGAAAAGATCACCAGGCACAGTGGCACCCTGGCACTGGAGGCCAAGGCTTGAGGATTATTAATTTGAGTCTAGTCTGGAATACATAGTGAGTGTGAAGCCTGCCAGAGAGACATAGTAAGACCCTGTCTATTTCAAAAATCCAAATCAAACCAACCAAACAAAAGAAAGAAATAAACAAAATCCAAACAAACAATGAATGCAGAAAAAACTCAGAAAACCAACCCACAGAAAATGGCCCAGAAATGACAGATGATAGCATACAAGAATGTTAAAACTACTATCCCAAGCCGGGTGTGGTGGCGCACACCTTTAATACCAGCACTCGGGAGGCAGAGGTAGGAGGATCACCATGAGTTCAAGGCCACCCTGAGACTACATAGTGAATTCCAGGTCAGCCTGGACTACAGTGAGACCCTAACTCAAAAAACAAAACAAAACAAAAAACCCCTACTATCCCAAGCATAACATATATGTTCAAGAATCCAGAGGAAAATGTGACCATGATGGGGACAGAAATGGAAGATAGAAAAATGACCTAAATGAAATTTTAGAAATGAAAATATAATAAATGAAGTGAAAAATATAATAAATGAGACTAACAGCAGACCAGACACATCAGGAAAAAAGGATCAGTGAATTTGAAGAAACAGAAACGAAAAAAAAAATGCCTTAAATAAAGCAAAGAGTTTGGAGAGATGGCTGACTCAGGTGGTAAAGTGCTTGCCACACAAGCACGATACAGATGCCCGAAGCCCATGTAAATGCTGGGCATGGAGACAATGCCTACAACCCCAGGGCAAGCTGACTGGCTAGACTAACCAGATCAGTGAGCTCTGGGCTCACTGAGCCCCTGTCTCCATAAATTGAGGGTGACTGAAGAAAATGCCTCATGCTGACGTTTGTCAGTCACATGTGCATGCATGTGTGCCCACACACATTTGGAGACAAATCCACATATGCGCACACATCGCACATGTATTCATATAAATAAATCAGAGGGAGTGAGAAAAAAAGAGACAGTGATCTATAGGACAATAACAAATGATTAACAGATATGTAATTAGGGTCTCCTGAAAGAAGGGGAACACAGAAAAAATAATATCAGATTTGGTGAAAACTACAAACCCATCAATCCAAGAAACTCATCGACCTTTCTGTAAGGTAAACAGAAAGCAAACCACAAAGGTACCTTATAACCATATTGCTGAAAAACAGTGATAAAGAAAGAAATCTTGAAAACAGCCAGTACAAAGGCACATTTATATAAAAAGGAACAAAGGCAGGGTGGCAGACTTCATATTATAAATTATGCGAACCAAAAGTCAATGATGTCCTTAAGCACTGAAAGGAAAAACTATCAATTTATAATTCTATATCTATAAAGAAAAAAAACATTGAAAATGAAAGTAAAACAAATATTTTTTTCAGATTAAAGCTGAGACAACTTGTCACAAGTAGACCTGCCTATGAGAAACATGGAAGTTCTCTAGTAACCAAATGATATTAGAAGGAAATTTGCATCTGCATAATGGAATGAAAAACACTAGGAATGGCAGATATGTGAATAAATTGAAATATATTTTTAGTCACTTTTGAAATTTCTTTGAAAATATTGGTTATTTAGAGCAAAAAGTTGTCCATATATTGTGGGATTTATAAAATGTAGTAAAATGCATTAAAACTAGAGTCATGTAGAAAGGAGGTAAAAAGCTGAATATTTACTTAAAGATTTTGCTATTATTATACATGAAACACCATAATATTATTTCAAGGAAGGCTGATATGTTGTCATGTATATTGTAAATCACAGAGAACCACTGAAAAAATAAAACAAAAAGCTGGGGAGATGGTTTAGCAGTTAAGAGTACTTTCCACACAAGTATGGGGGCCTGATCTGCCCTTAGTTTGATTCCCTAGCAACCTGCATGTAAACATCCGGGAATGGCCATACAAATCTGTAACCCTCCTTGAGTGAGGTGGAGTCTATAACCCCAGTCCTGTGAAGACCTGAGCAGCAACTCTGGGTTGGATGAGAGACTCCATCTCAAGGAAAACAGGCAGATGAAAGAGGAGGATACCCAATGTTCTCTCCCGCCTCTGTGTGTGTGTGTACATCTGCATGCACACGTACATACTCGACATACACATCACATCACACACCATACCACACATACTCTAAACACACTTAAAAACTAAATAAAACAAAGAGATACAGGCAATATAACAGCAATGAGAGTAAATGGAATAGCCAGTACAAAATAGAGAGGAAAGCAAAAACAAAATACATTTGTGACAAGTAGAAAATACATAGCAAGACAGTGTACTTAAACTAAATTAATAATTACATTAATTATGAATGGTATAAAACTTCAATTAAAAAGCAGAGGTTATCATATCAAATGAAACAAAAAGACCTAGCTATATGCTGTCTACAAGAAACACATTTTAGGGCTGAGGAGATAACTCAGTGGTTAAAGACACTTGTGCTTGCTAGCCGGGGCTCATTTCCTCAGTTCACTCCTCTTTGTACTTTTATACCAGAAGTACAAAGTGGCACATATGTCTGTAGTTTGTTTGCAATGGAAAGAGGTTTTGCTGTACCCATACTCCCTCTCTTTCTCTCTCATAAATAAACAAAAACACATTTTAAATATGAAGACACTGATAAGCTGAAAGGAAGAAGAGATTTTAAAAAAATCACTGATCAAAACAAAACTAGAGATATTCTATCAGACCATGCAGAATGTAGGGTAAGATATATTGCCAGAGATATAGAGGATTTTTTGTGATGAAAAAAATGGTCATCAAAAGGATCTAACAATCCTAAATATATTTGTACCTATGACATTACTTCAAAATATATGGCACATAAGCTGACAGAAATGGAAGGAGAAAATCACAAGTGAGGAAACATTCTTCCCTCAGCAACTGACAGGAAAAGTAGGCTAAGAATTAACCTGATTGGAAAAGGCTTGAACAATCCCATTAACCATCTTGATTTTAATTGACACAATTTGAACATCTACCCCCAAACTGTGCAACCCACATTGTCTTCAGGTGAGTATAAAATCATGAACCCAGACAGACACTTTCTAGGCTATAGTACCAGTGTCTATTTATTATAATGGAATACAACTGCATAAACTCTTTTCTTTGACCATAATAAAATTATGCTAGAAATAAATCTTAGATCCAGAGAGTACTCAAATATTAACAGAATAACTAATGCATTTCTAAATAACTCATGAATCTCAAAAAAAACCACAAGGGAAATGTTTTTTTTTTTTTAAAAAAAAAGAACACAACATATCAAACTTGTAGGTCAAAGCAGTGTTTAAAGATAAATTTATAGTTTATATTTTATTGTCTTATATTTAATAATTATACTAGGAAAGAAGAAACATCTCAAATCAATGATGTAAGCCTCTACCTTAAGAAACTAGGAAAAAAGAATGAAAAAAACCAAAGTAATAAGAAGTAATAAAGACCAGTGAAGAGAAAAGAAAAAAAGGAAAGATAAGTTCAATGAAACCAAAAGCTTTCCTTAAAAAGATGAATCACATTATAAGTCACCACACTGAAAAAAATGACAAAAATCACCTGTATCACATGAAAGCTTGACTTTACCACGGCTTCTACTACTTCAAAAAGGCAAGATTGTATTAAAAACTTCACACCAATAAATTTGAAAATTTAGATAAAATGGAGAAATTTCTTGAAAAGACATCAAATACAGAATTACCAAAACTCACTCAAAAAGAAAAAGATACCCAGAAGGGCCTATTATCTATTAAATAAATTACATTTCTACTAAAAATAAAACCTATCCACCCATAAAAATTCAGGTAGAGACAACTTCATTACTAAATTCTACCAGATAATCAGGAGAGAAGTAATACCAATGCCATACAAATTCTTCAGCGCAATTAACATATCAACTGACTAAAAAAGAAATCCAAATGATAATTTCAGTAGATGTATAAAAAGCTTTTAGCAAAATTCAATATTCATTTATGACTCAAAAATACAGTAAATAACTGTTAGCAAGTTTTTGCAACTAGGAAAAAAAAGGCATCTACAAAAAAACGACAGCTAACATCACACCTAAAAGTGAAGACTGGCTGCTTTAACCACTTCTTCTTTCAGCCCTGAGCTGAATGTCCTGGCCAATAACAATAACAATAAGGCAAGAAAAAGGAATAAAAATCATAGATTGGAACCCTGTCTTTACTGGAAGGCTCCCTGCTCATCTAGGCATCCTAGGAGGAGCTGCAGATTACATTATGAGGACTGGGCTATCAGTCTATGTAGTGCCTAGAATAGCTCTTGACACCTGGTATGTGCCCAGCTGATGTTTACTACTGCTAAAATGGTGACAGAACAGAGACCAGATCCTGTCATGGGGGATCTGTCCTGGCTGGAGGAAGGGTTGTGAAAAAAAAAAAAGCCTCCTTGCCTCTAAGATATGGATGCTCCCCTGAGAAACAGAAAGTGCCTTTGCAGACAGTAGAAATATGGAGCTTCACCTTTGAATTCCTCCCTACAAAGGCTTTCTGAATATAAAATATGTATATAGTCCTTTAGTGACCTTGGGAAAAGGCAGGGCAGGTAGAACTATTTCTCAATGGACTAGACAGAAGGCCAGCTGAGCTAACACCCTGACTGCACGGGGCAGAGTGTGGGATGGGCAGAAAGGAAGCAGTTCTCTAAGTAAGGAGTTTGGATTTTATTCTAAGTGCCTCGTTTTGTCTCTTACCAAAGTGGGCCCTAATCCAGATTGGACGATGGCCATGAAGCAGGCTGGGCAAGTTTACACATCATCAAATATAAAAGTATCACAATTATAGTTTGTCTAGTCAACCCCAGGCTAGATCTTCCTTGCCAATGGTCTTACCAAAAGATCAACCCAAGGCTGGAGAAATTGCTCAGTGGTTAAGGCATTTACCTGCAAAGCCTAAGGACTGGGGTTTTAATCCCAGTATCCTTGTAAAACCAGATGCACAAAGTGGAGCATGCATGCATCTGGAATTCATTTACAGTGGCCAGACACCCTGGCATACCTTACCATTCTCTCTCTCACACACACTTTCTTTCTCTTTCCCTTTCCCTTTCCCTTTCTCTTTCTCTTTCTCTTTCTCTTTCTCTTTCTCTTTCTCTTTCTCTTTCTCTTTCTCTTTCTCTTTCTCTTTCTCTTTCTCTTTCTCTTTCTCTTTCTCTTTCTCTCTCTTTCTCTTTCTCTCTTTCTCTCTCTTTCTCTTTCTCTGTCTCTCTTTCTCTTTCTCTTTCTCTTTCTCTTTCTCTCTCTCTTTCTCTGTCTCTCTGTCTCTCTCTCTTTGCAAATAAATGAATTAAATTAAATAAAAAGGTCAACCCAACAAACACAGACTTCTCCCTGGCAGGACTGGGATGCTTTTGAAAAAGCGGCTGCCCTTGAAGGAGCTGGGTAGGGAAGGTGAGGATATGGAGTATTTCAATTCTCCCAATAGGAGCTCAGTTGTTGATACACCAGGCTTCTCTCTGCTCCCCACTTTTCCTTAGGAATGGGGAACCTACCGAGGATAGCTTTGCCCCTAAGCCTGATGTTCTGGGGAGCAGGAAGGTGGACCTCCCACCTGAACCCTCTGACTAGCTAGCTGACATAATGGAGGCTTCCAGTCCTGTCCATGTTTCACGCAGACCCTGGGCTCACAAACAACAGGGCAGAAATGAGCCCCTGGGGAGGACAGGGTGGCAGCCTCATGGGCTGAGTCTGCACGCGAGTCCTGACCTCGGGATGAGAGGTCATCTTCCCATAGGCCGACCTCACACATTCCTCCAGCATCTCTGGGAAATAATCACACTCCCCGCCCAGAAGAAACACAGTCAACAGATTCTGGTTTCCTAGATACGCCAGAGGCATCTAAAAATAGTCAGGCAATGACAAAGCAAATTGGCATATGGACTGCAAATAATTCCAGTACCAGCTTGCTTGGCAGGCACGAGCCTCCCCGGGCGGAGCACTGCCTCTTCTTCCCTCCCCTGTTTCTGAAACCAGCTCTTATGGCTAAACACTCCAGGCCAGCAGGAGCTGGAGGGCAGCTGTGCTCATTCCAAGGGGGCCTGCCCAGGGCTGGAGGACCCTGGGGACCTAAGCCACTCTGAGCACTCCTACTCCTCTCCCACCCAGCAAGTCCCAATGCCATGCTCACACTAGTGGGCATCCCAGTTTGGCCACCCACGAGCTCTGTCTGTCCCCGACATTCCCAAGAGGCAGTCCCGAGCTGCCTTGACCTTGCCATCCCAGATCTTCCCCTGCTCCATCTTAGACACTGTCCACAATACCCCTTACTCTGATCAAACCTGCTCCAGACTTAGAGAGGTATCCTTCCTGGCTCAGCTCCTCCACCCCCACCCCTGTACCGGGCAGCAAGCTGACCATGTGTCCAGCTTTGTGTGGGGCAAGACAACCAGCATGGGGATTCCAGGGGCTCACACAGGCCCATGACCTGAAGTGGTGACAACTAGCGTGCCAGCCACTTTGCTAAGTGATCCTCACAAGTTGTCTCATTTGTCTGTCAGTCAACCTCTCTAATGGCTCCACAAGGGAGAGGTTTTATCTCTTATCATCTTACAATGTTATTCTTCCTGTTAACTGCAAATTAACGGAGGAAAGCAGCTCAGAGATGCTGAACAAATTATGAGCAGTTACAGCTGAGAAAGTATAGCTAGACTTTCCTTCTTCCACTTCCTGAGCTACAAAGGCCCTTAGTCCTCTCTACCAAACCACAGCATGCCTCACAGTCATGCAGCTGAGGTCAGGACTAGGCAGGCACCAGACACCATTAGATGGTACCCAAGACTCTGTTGAGAGGACAGATGAAGGGGCCAGCAAGGAATGTGGATGTGGAGGAACCTTGGGAGGAACAGGGCAGAAAGCTGTAGCCTGTGCCAGCCTGCAGGGGCAGGGAAGGCTGTGGAGAGGGGCAGCCTGGTGGGAACAGTCATCACAGAGCCAAGCCCAAAGCAGGGCAAACAGACCCAACCTCTCTCTTGCCAGTGCCTCCTGCTGGCTGAGCTCAGCTGATCCAGAAAGGCAGGAAGCTCTGGGGGAGGCCATCCAGGGCAGAGTGGGCTGGGGAGGCAGAGATTACAGGGACAAACAAAACTGCCAGGACCCAGTAGAAGTAAACTATGCAGACAAGTTAGTACAAAGTCGCCCTTAATGCTCAGAACACACTAACGCCAATCAAGCAAAGGCAGGAAAATTAGGGTCAAAGGAATTCTTGAGTGTGAAGAGAGGAAGGAGAAGGAAAGTTGGGAAACTTGGGCTTTGTTGGGTCTCTTTAGAAAAAACCCTCAGTCTTTCAAATCACTTCACAATTATTTTAAAAATCATGTCACTGGGAATTCAAGTTCAGGTCTTAAAGTGTTCCTAACCACTTCTATCAGCTGCATCTGAAATCAGAAATATCTAAGTCCCAACTTCTCACTTTACAGAGACCCAGAGTGGGGAAGGGACTTGCCCCAGATGACAGGGTAAAAGTCTCCATGGCCAAGTCTGCCAGTTTTCCGGGTGGAGTTTTCTAGCCCCTTCCTGACTGCCCCCAGGCCGTGGAGCTGAAAGGCAGCTTGGCCTTGCTCTCTCCAGAGCTGTTGGGCAGTGAGAAGTCATGGCTTCTGATACAGGAAGAGGAGCAGGCCAGCTTCCTCATCTGTAAAATGGCAGTGATAGCTCTCTGGAGCTGTATGCCAGTGCTCTAGCCCTAAGGATATCTGTGTAGGCCTGAACCTATGGCACCATGGCGCAGGGGACAGCAAGGAAATGCCTGTGGACAAGCAATGATTTTAAAAAGTTCAGCTCCTGCCCCAGCCATGGGTGTTCTTGAGGCAACTGGAAAAGTCATTCTGAGATTTTCCTGTCTCCAACTATTTGTCGCCTTGAAGCCCAGGAATGTTTCCAGGCAGCCCTAATTTGTCCAAGATGAACACAAGAGCAGTGCCGCCGCCATCGGGAACCACGGCCTCCGGTAGCATCTTTAATTCATGAGCAGGGCGGTGGTGGCAGGAGGAAGGACAGGAGGCATTAAAAAAGGTTCCAATCTTTGCCTTGAACTCAGGATAAATTGTAATTCCAGCCAGACTGAGTACAACTAAGTAGATTCAGTTTGTATGTGAGAGGCAAACAGTGTAATCGGGAGCAGAGACTCTACCCACCCAACCAGTCTTCCTTGTGCTGTTATAAAGGGGTGTGATATCCTGGTTTTAATGGGTTTCTCTAATAACACATGATACTGAGCATCTTGCTATCTTAATATATATATGTATATATATATTTATATACTAATAACATGTTTAAATTAAAAAATTGAAAAAGAAAAAAAGGGTGCTGTTAAAGATCCACCAGCGTGACTTCTGTTCATTCATTCATTCATTCACTCATTCACTCATTCAGCAAATACCAAGTGAACTCCTGTATTATGAGTGTTCTTTTATTTTCTCTTCGTTTAAGACTTCAGGTGAGGGAGAGAAGGGTGAAAAGGGGAAAGGGAGAAGGAGAAAACGTAGGTGGGAAAGAGACGGGGAGATTATGAGAGCTCTTTACAGCCTGGAAGATGACCAGTGGATAAAGTGGTTGCCCTGCAAACCTGAGGACCTGAGTTCTGATCCTTATCACCCACAGAAAATGATGGGCATGGTAGCCTACACTTGTATTTCCAGTGCTGGAGGGGTGGAAACAGGCAGGTCCCTAGAGATTTCTGGCTAGCTAGTCTAGCCAAATCAGTGAGCTCAAGTTTCAGTGAGAGATCCTTCCTCAAAAAATAAGGCAGAGAGTGACCTGATGATGACTTCTGGTCTCCACATACACAGGCACACCTTCGAGCACGCACATATGGATTCACACAGGCATGCACACACAAAAATATTCTTCTGTATCAGAAAGTCCAGATTCAAAACTTCCCACTGCTCCTCACTGGCTGTGGGACTTTGGGGAAAAGATGCTTAATATCTCTGTGCCCGTTTTCTTCCTATAAATGGGATAATAATATTCATCCCGTAAGATATTAAGAGAATGAATTAAATGAATGTATGCAAGGGCTCAGAACAATAATTGGCCTACAGGAAGCATGCTGATTGTGAAGACAGATCTGAATTTGAGTAATGTGTCTAGCAACCAGTAGGTATATGACCTCAGACAAGTTACTTGACCTCTCTGAGCCACCCAGAAGAAAAGACCAGTCCCTGGTTTATATGGTAGTTGTGAGAATTCAATGATATAGCAATATAAACTAAATGTTCATTGAGTGCCTCCACAGGTTTACCAACCCTTGAGGCTGTTCCAGGAATGATGCAGGTGCACACACTCAAGGCTGATCACCCCTGTGACCTGGTCCTGCCTAGCACTATTAGCTATATGACCACATGTCATGCACATCCCACATCCCAACAATAACATCCCCATCAGCAAAACTGAAACCAAACCGAAGCTTACACTCTTCTAAGGCCCCTTGTTCTTTCAACTTCCCAAGAGACAGGTGACACTCTGGCCTCTCTGGTCCTGTGACCTAGTCTCAACTTGAGATCAGTGCTCAGAGTAGAATAGGCATAGCTCACAGGATAGGCCCGGACTAAGGTCTGGGTGAATTACAGTGATGCCTGGCAGCGGTTCTATCCCATTGCTCCCCATCATTGCCTGACCACACAGCTGAGGCTGGAAGTCATGTTCTGCTTCACTGTGTGCCCCACCGGCCCCATTGCAACTTCTGCTTTTCTGGCTTGCTCCAGGCTGAGCTCTGGAACTCAGGACCTTGCTACCAGCTGTGCCTACCCTGGAGTTCAGACAAGGATCTCACCTGCCCACCATTATTGCCCTCTCACTTCCATCTCCTGGCTTCTAATATCTGGGGCGACATCTTGGCAATTTATTTCTGTGCCACCAGCCAGGGAGGTCATGCATGTCTGTGTCAGTGATAAAACCAGTAGGACCCATGACCTTTAGAACTTCTGCATGTCTCAGTGAGGAAGTGCTTGGAGGCAAGTAACCCCTTACCAGACTCTGCCTTCTGGAGGCAGAGCACATGGGCAGTCTGACAGGAGCACGTGACATGTGGTTTGAAATTTCAAGTGCCAGTAGAATCCTTGAACTGTCCCTCTAGCATACCCTCTGGCCCAACCTGCATCAGGCTCACATAAGCAGTCACAAGCAAATGGCCTTTGTCTGCCCTGGGTATTGAGGTCTGTGTCTCTGTCTCTGTCTGCCTCTGTCCCTTCCTCAGCTCACCCTCATACTCACTTGGCAAAAACTTGCCAAGACTGCCTGCCAGGTGTGGAGCAGGGGGTTTCAGAAGCAACTACAATGAGCCCACAGATCCAAAGAGCTGGATGGCCTTTGAGCAAGTTAAAATAGTGAACAAGTTAAGGTAGTGTGTGCCAAGTGCTCTAATAAAACATGTGCCATGCTCAGGGAACATGGAAGCTTCTGGAGAACATTGGGCCCTACACAACACTCAACAGAGGCAGACACTGGCTTCCTCAGACCTGCACACATCACCCAAAAGGGTTTCCTTGTTTGCGCGTTGGGATCTGAAGTTTTCTTCTGTGACTATCAACATTTACAAAGAGTACCCTCAGGGGTACTGATTGGCAGAGCCACCTCAGCAGAGTGATTGAGAGTCTCTTAGGTGGAGAAAATGTCTCCCCACCAGAACTTTGTCAGGCTGATGGCCTTGATGTGGGAGGAGCTCGGTCTGGCTGCTGCAGCGCTGAGCTATTTCAGGACACACACACTTAAGAAATTACAGCTTGACCTGTCCTCTCTTCAGGACTGGGCTCCCTTGTACCCGATTCTTGACTTTCTCCAGAGTGAAATGATTTCTGCTTCTGGCTCTGACTATGAGAGGGACAAGAGCATCCTCTTTCCTGATAGCAATGTCATCACTGTATGGGTAGCCACTCTGTGAGGGAATTGTCAGAGAAATAGCCCTGGAGCCAGGCCAGGTGTTGTCAGTGAATCTGCTCTTGCCTCTGTCTCTTGGGCCATCTTACATGTCCAAGGACCATCAGAGGTTGAATAATGCTTCAGTCTCTCCTCAAATGCCCCCCTGACCTCTGTGCTCAGCTGACTGGTAGGGCCATAGGCAGAGCAAGGAAGGGTTATTGACATGCCTGCCTATGTCTTTGGGGCTGTCATCCATGTGTATCTGATACTATGAGATGTGCTGATCAAGAGCAGTGACTAGCAAGGTCTCTGCCTGGCATTGATGACTGGTTTCTCTGAAGGATGAGGTCACCTTTGGGCCAGGCAGCTGAGTCATGTTCTGGTTGCTCAAAGGAAGACAAGAGGGCTCACCTGACCCAGAAGGGAGCTGTGCACACAGAGCCAGGGCAGAGCACAAGGAACCCAGGCGAGCCACGCCAGAACACGAGATGGGAGAGTTGGGCACCAGGAGCTGTGGCTGCATTTCTTAGTAGTCATGGCAGGCTCTCGGTGCTCACTCCGCCAGTCGCCGTAGTGGGTGCCGCACACGGATTCTTCACTTATCCTCACACTGCTGCTATCTCATTCCACAGACAAGCAGTGCAAGGCGACAGCACTTGCTCAAGGCAGTAGGCTTGGGCCAGGATCTAAGGCCAGAAATATCAATGCAGAGCTTGGGTACTTCCCAGCACATCACTCACTGGAATTCCTCATTGAACTTCAGAGGCACCATGATGTCTTTTATAAATAGCACTTTCAGTGGGTAACTTTGCAGATTCTTGAGTCGGAACTTGGGTACTAACTGTGTGACCTTTAAGGTCCCTTCCAGTCTCTTCTTCTACACCTGTAAATGGGATATACTTACCTTCAAGAGGTCCAATGTGGATGCGTGCATGGTGAATAGGGTGGCTCATGTCTGTAATTCCAGACTCCAGAGGCTGAGGCAGGAAGATTGTCATAAATATGAGGTCAGCCTAAGCTACAAAGAGAGTCCCATGCCAGCCTTGGCTACAGTATAAGTGAGAAAAAAAGAAAGAAAAGAAAAAGAAAAAGGGCTAGGGAGATGGCTCAGTGGATAAAGTGCTTGCCACTCAAACCTGAGTACCCTAGTTAGGATCCCAGCATGCTGACAATGAGATGGAAAGTGGAGACAGGAGAATTTCCTGGAAGCTTACAGATGACATAGCCTGGAGAATGCAAAACCGAACATTAGGAACAAGAATGAGAGACCCTTAGCTAGGTGTGGTGTGCACCTACAATCCCAGCTCTCGGGAGGCTGAGGTAGTAGGATCACTGAGTTTGAGGGTAGCCTGGGCTACAGAGTGAGTTCCAGGGCAGCCTGAGGCTAGAGTGAGACCCTACCTTTAAAAAAATGAGAGACTCTGCCTCAAGAGAAGTGGATGGCAAAGACTGACACCCAAAATTTATCTTCTGCCTTCCACATGTGCTCTGTGAAAGCATGCTCCCTCACAACATAACATGAACACATGCATACATATCATACACACAAAAAATACAAAACAAACAGGTAGGCTGGAGAGATGGATCAACAGTTAAGACATTAGCCTGCAAAACCCAACGACCCAAGTTCAATTCCCCAGTGCTCACATAAAGCCAGATGCACAAAGTGTTGCATACATCTAGAGCTTGTGTGTAGTGGCTGGAGGCCCTGGCATACCCTCTCCAGTTCATTTTTCTCCATAGCACTGACCACCAACCAACACAATGCAGATCTTACTGTCTCCCCACTCCCACTATGTCATAAGCCCCAAGAATGCAGGACCTGACCTGCCTTGATCACTGCTAAAACCCCAGCTCCTAGAATAGGGATTGGCATACAAGCTACAGAGTAAATATGGCCATATGTTGAATGAATGGAAGAGTGAGGAAAGCAATGAAGAAGAGGCTCCAACATTCCCACCCTACCTCTCTATTATGAGCTTCACAGTCCCTTCTCACCTCCACTGTTCTGTTGCTAAGCTTCAGAAAAACATTATTATTGAGCTTCAAAAGGCACCAGAAGTTTACAGAAAAGGCCATACAAAGGGCTAACAGATGACTTATTTTGCATCAGCCATGTATCCTGCACTGGATTAAGTGCTTTGTGTGTATTAACTACAGTAATTCATTTTGTCGCTATCTCAGCCTGATTGATTCCAGTTTACAGTGCAAACAAAACTGAGGCAGAACAGCCAGGGTCTCCACTTTAAGCAGCCTTGTTCCTGCTATCCTAACCATGCGTTGCTCTTTAGCCTCTCTCCCAGAGTTGGCTACACCCCCACCAACTCCTCTTCTCTTCCTACACGCCTCCCTCCCCAAAGGCATCCATCCTACCCATCCTGCACACTCACCAGCAGGGATGTGCTGAGGGTTTCATGGCCAGGCACTGTTAGGTACTGACTGTCCCAAGAGGGAGGGATGTCCCCAAGGGCAAATGGTCATGGTCTTCTCAGGCCACAGTCCAGTGTTTGAGAAGCACCTGCCAAGTAGCCTCAGACCCTAGTATTGGGACCTGAGACAGGTTCTGTCCCTGATGTCACTTGGAAAAGAAAACAGACATCCTGCGCAGCCAAAAGAGGGACTCCAAAAGACAGTATTGGGCAACCTCTCCCCTACCCTATCCTCTCTCTGAGCCCTCTCCTTCCTCTCTGCTGATCACAAAATGCCTTCTTTTCCTAATTATTATATGTACTAATTATTTCCATTTACATGCCTAGCTTACCATTTATGCCTAATTATTGTGTGGCTCTGAAACAATTATGCATACCATTAAGGATGTATCAGGGTAACTGTGCAGTGAATTTTATTTAACTTCTACATCAGATGATTGGTGTGTGATTCAGCTCCATGCTTTGTGGCTCCTATGGGATAACAGCTCCCTGGACTGCACTGGGGGACACAGAGTGGGTCACACAGCTCCTGCCCTCTGATGGTTCCCAAGCACAGTAGCATGAGTGGAGGCAGCAGCAGCAGCAGTAATCACCACAATTTACTGAGCAATTATTATGCTTCTCACGCCCCCATGCACATTGTGTCACTTATACTTCATGGCCATGTGACCATTAAAGATGAGACATATGAGGCACACTGGTTAATGAATGCATCTGAGATCACCCAGATGGGCGCTGTCAGGTCAAGTGTTCAAATCCCAGTGCTGGAGTGGGTGTTGGAGTGCCTTGAGCTCACAAGTGACTGTCCCATGGCAGGGCACAAGATGAGCCCTGGGAAGCCTTGGGAGGCAATCTAATCCATGCTTCCCACTCTCCTGGAGAAGTGAGGCTGGAGTTGAGGCATGCCTTGCCTAGGCTTATCAGCCAGGCTGAGAAAGACCTGCAGGAATCCCCGTCTCCTGATGCCTGGCTTTCCCTAGAGCACACTGGGAGTAGTCTGCACCCCAGGATGAAAGCAGCACCCTGGTTTCCTGCTCAGTAGTGATGCAGGCGATGCACACCCTGGGCTAGGCCATTGGCCTGGTCAAGAGCAGCCAATTGGTTTGCTCTACTTCTTGCCACTGACCTGCTTTAGAAGGAAGCAACCTTCTGGAAGATGCCTGGTCTCTTCCTCTGTCCCTTCAGTCCTGAACATGCATTTCCCTTCATTCCTTCAGTTATCTTCCCTTAAAGGAAGCAATCAGCATTTATTAGGCACTTAGCATGGGTTAATTATTATGCTAAGTGCCTTATCTAGATTTTCCCACTTATTTCTCACTATACTTCTACATGGCAGAAATTCTCATTATCCCTCCCCCCCCCATTTTCAGCTAATGGCCCAGAACAGTGAAAAGATATACCCAAAATCACACCAAAGGTGATGTCAGAGCATGATCCAGGACCAGCAGACCTGGTCCCAGAGCCTGCTCCTTAGGTCAGCTTTCAGCCCGATCTTTCTTGATTCCATCTCCAGGCCAGAATGGCCTTGCACTTCTTTTTTTTCTGCATTAAGCAGGCAAATGCATGCATCCAAGAGTGCTGAGCCCAAAGTGGCACCAGAATTGACTTTTCAGATGCTTTGGGATTGGTATTCATGTGGACATTGTAGGGACTAGGGCTGGTTAGAAGGAGAGATTCTAGAAAAACCCACAGGCTCTCTGCCTCTGGTTCTAGCTCTGGACACTGGAAGATGGAGTCTCCAAGCCAGAAGTGCCATTCTCTGCTTGCCCACTATTAGACTTAGCAACAAGGAGGGATGAAGAGCAGACACGGCCACTTCAGCTGGAGTTGGGAGCCCACTCAGGTCTAACCAGGTGCTCTTTGCCCCTCTACTTTCTGGATGCTGAGCTCCGTCTGCTATTTAGCCCATTAATGAGCCCTTTCACTTTCCCACTATCCATTACCAAGATGCTCAGAACTGAGAATCATGGAGTAATGACAAGATGGGGCAGTTCTCTATGGGCAGTGGGGAGCCACAGGCTAAGGATCAGGGCAGGGCTCAATCCCAGAGGCCTTCTGATTGTTCTCGTGTAGGGCCTGGACTCCACTGTGGGGCCAGCACTTTACCATGCATTTTTGGAAATGTTTCTTTAAAAGGACACATCCTCTTCTTTTGGCTATTGGCCACCATGTCATCAAAAGCAGGTTCAAGAATGTGACCGATAGTCCACTGACTGTGTTACTAACTCCATCAAGCATGGAGGGAGTGGGAGGGTAGGCAGTAGAGCAGAAAGCAAGCTTGGGGTAGATTCTCCAGGATAAAAAGTGAAAGTCAGAGTTTATATTTTTGAGACAAGGTCTTACTCAGGCTGGCCTCAAGTTCACTATGTAGTCCAGGCTAGCCTCAAACTTGCTACAATCCTTTTGCCCTAACCTTTGGAATGGTAGGACTATACATGGCTTCCTTCTTCTTTATTTCTTCGATTCATGAAGCATGCTGTTTGTGTCCTTACTATTTGCCTAGCATGGTGCTAGGTCCCAAAGATGTAGAAGTAAATGATAGCTGGCTTAGGTGGTCAAGAGCCAATGGGAAGAATGAGGCAAAAATCACCATGGTATCATAAACAATACAGCAGGAAGGCCCCATGGGACCAGCCCTGTTTCCCTTTCTGACCTCATCTCCCAGCTGGTGCTGACATCCTGGTCTGCTCCCTCGCCTGGAAGGTCCTTCTTCCTAGTATGTGAGTGACTCATTCAGTTGATTCTGGAGATTGTGGCTTATCTCTCTCAGCAGTCTTTCCCTCTGCTGCAGGAAAGCCCACCTCCTGCCCTAGCTATCCTCCGCTTGCCAACACTACTTCAGTTTTCTTTACTAGTAGTGATGGATAATCTTGATGATCAACTCAATTGGACTAAGAAACATCTCCCAGATTAGTGTAGCACACCTCTGGGCATGTCTGTGTGGGCCTTTCTAAAGATCAGGAGGTCTCTGACCTAAACAATAGCAATAGTTTCATGATGAAACTTGAAACCATGGATGAATTCAAAATCTGAAAATATTATTGGGAAGTGGTGGGTCTGTGGAAGAGGGCCTGGAAGAAGTAAGTCTCTGGGCAATGGATGAGAGTGATATACCTTGTCTTGTCTGCTCCTATCTGCCATGAAATGAAGAACCTTCTCAGCCATATGTGCCCAAGCACCTGAGTGCAAACAGCCATAGTCTGAAACTATGAGCCATATATCTTTTTCCTATGGTGCTTAGAATGAAATGTTCCCCATAGGCTCACATGTCTTGAGCTTCTGACGAATGGAGGTGCGTCGCTGGGGGCAGACTTTGGGATACAATAACACAGCACCAAGTCCAATACTCAGACTACTTCCTTCCTGCTGCTGTGGAGATGTGATGCCCAGCTAGCTTGCTCTTTCAACTTCTTCCCTGCTGCTATGACAAGGTATGACACCCTAGCTGTCTGCTCTGCCATGTTTTCCTTGCCGTGATGAAACTTCCCTTTGAACTGTTAGCTAAAACAAGCCATTTCCTTCCATCAGCTGCTTCTGGTTGGATGTTCTGCCACAGGAATATATAAGGAACACACCTCACACCGCTGCTCCCTGACATCTCTTTTTCTTGTTGTGCATCTCTGGGTGATCAGTTTCCACTAGGATATGGGCTACCAGAAAGTAAGGAGTTTATTCTACTGTGCTCACTGCTCTCTCACCAAATGATTAGCACTTGCCATGAAGGAGCTCAACAAATACCTGCTATGTGAATGAGTGGCACAGGGGAGGGACCACAACACACTGGAAAGGGACAGGGCTAGGAACTAGGCTCATCGACTCCCTGTGAAACTCATCCTTGTGGAGCCTCCACTGAAAGGGGTCCTCTGCTCACAAAGATCTCCAGGAGGATCTCTGAACAAGGCCCTCATCTCCTGGTTAGAGGAACACAGAGAATGGTCCAGGACTGCTCTCCTGCCTGGTGACAGCTCAGCAAGACAGAGGGCTGGGCTCTGGAGCCTACTCCTACAGCCTCAGAGGGGTTACAAGTAGGGGCTGGGAAGATGGCTCAGTGAGGAAAATGCTTTCGCACAAGCATGAAGGTCTGAGTTCAGATCAGGTAAAAGCCAGGCATGGTGGTACATTCCTATAATCTCAGCACTGGGGAAGTGGAGATAGGAGAATCCCGGGGGCTTGCTGGCTAGCTAGTTTAGCTAAATTGGTGAACTCAAGATCACAGAGAGACCATGTCTCAAAAAAAAAAAAAAAAAAAAAAGCAGGTGCAGAGCAACTAAAGAAGACACTTGATGTTGACCTCTAGTCTCCAGATGCACATGCCCACACATGTCACACACCCACACGTGGATTCACATGCATGCATGCCACACACATGCAAAAAAAAAAAAAAAAAAAAAACCAACACCCAAACAAGCAAACAAAATGGTGCTGCAATCTGTTTGGAGACCTCATTCCCACCGGAGAGCATTTTTGTAAGCTGAGGCTGATCTCTTCATGCTGCTGATAACGTGTAAGCAAGGGAGCAGCACTGATGAAAGCTGCTGAAGGGACTGAGTTCCCAGAAGAGCAGCTAAGGCTAGCTCGCAAGTGAGCCTTGGTGTCCTGGACTCAGAACCTCAGGGCAACCCTGCACCGAAACCACACTGTTGTCCATAGAGTACTCCTGAAAGATGTGTCACTGTGGGATGAGAACATCCCCTGGACCCTCCTGCCCCTGCCTTCCAGTGTTCTAGATGAAAAGGCCACACAACCTGCAACCAGAAAGGACATCTGTGCTCTTCAGACAAGACTGTTTGCAGAGAGTGGTAACAAGCCTGCCATGGCATCAGGGTTAATAGAACCTCCTGCAAACTTGGAATCCAAATGGCTCTGGCAGCTGCATTACCGTCTAAACAGTCTTTCCTGTGGATTTTTCTGATTAATGCAAATTTGTTTTGCTTTGCAAATTGAAAATCAGTTGCAAGCACCTGGTGTAATAATTCCAGCAGGGGGCTGAGCACTCCAAGGGGGAAACATGCATCCTCAGCCCCAGCCCCAGGACCTTCCCACCCTGCCCCACCTCTGGTCCATGGGTGGCCAAGCCAATGCTTTGGTTCTCCAATGGAAACCCCCCCCCCTCAGTAAGCGGCTCTAGGTGGAGCACCACAAGCTGACTGCACACAGCAGTTCCAGCTGGTGACTTGAACAGGTTTCTTCCCTCCTGATGGAGGGTGACAGATACAATCAGGGAAGCCATCCAAGCCCTTTGTCAGAAGCCCACCTTGGTGCCTCCTGCAGGGATGTCATCATCATTAGTGGCTCTAGAGTGGATCTGCTTCATCTTTCAGTCAGGGAGCTTACAGCCTGGGAGTTGAACCTCCTGACGCAGATGGTACCCTTCCGCAGTGCCTGTCCCAACAGCCAAGTCTTCCCTCTGATCAACTCCTTTTCCTGAACACCCAACAGGAGTAGAGGGAAATACTGGGGCTCATGGGAAAGTAGGCAACAGAAGACCCTGTAGGGGTCGAATACCTGCTTCCCTATCTTGCCCAGCCTCCCTGTCAAAGCTGAGCTCAGGATGCAGCTAGGTGAGGGATGGGAACATATCTGCTGCTTGTCCCCTCCCCCACAGAGTGGCCCCAGTACGTTGTTCATTCAATGAAATATGTTGGGAGGGAACAGTGTTATGAACGGCCATTCCCACTTGGCTCCCCTTTCCTCTGCTATGCAATTTAAAGGTAGGAAATGGAGAAATGCTCTGGAAATCCAAATTAAAATGTATTCCCGCAGCAATCGTGCACCCAATTAAAGTCACCCAGAGCCTATTGTCCTTTTGCTAAATTTAGAAAATGTTCAGGTGTGTCTGGTCCTATTCTGTACAGATATTTTTAATACAGATTTAATCATATTTTGGGTTTGGAGAAGAAGCTAATTAGGTAGGCAGATTTAGAAAGGCTGCCTGAATACAGGACAAAGTGAAGTGATTTGATGCGATTTACTATTTGGGGTTTTTTGTTTAGAGCAGTAAGTTGTGTTGGAACTAACCTTTTTACTTGTAGCAAAGCTACCTGAATACAGAGGTGATCATTGGAAAGCCTCTTCATATCAGTAGTCAGTGAATTGTGCGACTGGAGGGGATCCTGAAAGAGGGTCTCATCCACCCCTCACTGCCAGATATTGTTCTACCCCAGGGGCAGAGGGTCCACAGCTCACAGGGCACTGCTTAGCCAGAGCCAGAGTGTTCACTCAGCATTGTGCAGAGAGGGAGTGCCAGCTGGCTGGAAGGCTGAATCAATACCTGAGCCAGTGAATCAACAAACAATCCCCTCTTAGGCCTAGGCAGAGGTGTCTGCTTCCCACACCTTGTCCAAGGGCACTTGCCTACCCTGGTTCTCAGATCCAGCTGGGCTCCACTCTTATCCCCTTGTTGGTAAGCCCACTGGCTACATCCAGGTGTCACAGAAAATAAGAGTTCTGGTTTATTCTACTGAGTTGTTGTGCAATTGACTATATGACTTCTTGTTGTTGTTTTGAGACAGGCTGGCCAAGAACTCATTCTGTAGCTAAAGATGACATTCAACTTCTGATATTCCTGCCTCTACCTCCCAAGTGCTGGGGTTATAGGCATGCACCACCATCCCTGGCTTTGACTGCATGAATTAAAAGCAGTTCTGAGCACCTCTTTCTCCTCTAGCAACCTGGGGATTCTAGTTCCTCCATTCATTATAAAAACAGCAAGAACATGAAATGGTGAAAGCTAGCCGGAGGGCAATTCTGGACACACATACCCAGGTAGCTCAGTTCTATGGCTAGGAATGTTGTAGTATAATACAATTTCTGTGTCATAGTAAAGTAAGTGAAAGTTGGGAATGTTTCTCGAGCCCCATGACTGTCTGTCTGGCTCAAGAAGTAGAGTTCTCCACACTGTCAATCATGCTGTTAAAATCACAGTAACATGTCTCTAGTATGCCACTCAAAAAAAAAATAAAGAAAGAAAGAGGGCCATCAGAAAGCTCTTATTCCCACGTGTAGAAGGAATACAGGAAGGATAAGCAAGAAACTTGAGACTAGTTACCTTGGGGGTGGGGAGGGGTGGGAAAAAGATGGGAAGAAAGGAGAAATGGGCAGAGGGGAGGGGATTGGGACCAGGAGACTGGGAACTTCTCTGGGAATACTTTTGGTTGCTCTGACTTTTGAAGCCTTCAGCATGTTTCAGACAGCCTTTGCACCCCCAAAATACACAACAGAAACCAACAGGATGTGGAGGAAGCCCTCCATCCCTTTTCAAGAAGTAAAGCCTCAAAAGTTCCTCCTGAGGACAGTTTCTCACCTTTAAGAAAGGGTCCTACAAAAAGGAAAGCCCTTCCCAGTGTGGTAGCTGAAAACAAGGATTGCGCAGCCTGGCTTTGGATCCCACAAAGCCATTCATAGGATTGTGACACTGGGCTTCAGTTTCCTTCTTGTAAAACAGAGCAAGACAGTAATCATCTCTCACGATTCTTTTTTTAATTATTTTCGATAATGAGTTACATTATTTAAATCTCTCACAATTCTTGCAAGGTGCTTGTAAGGACAAAACTAGGGCTTGGTGAGCCACTAGGCACATAGGCTGTGTGAGGGCTTGCTGTTGATGGAGGATATCATTATTTTAGATTTCAATGGTGAGGGCCAAGCCTCATTTTCTGTCTCATGGGACAAATATTTTATGTTCTCTAGGGCCTCCTCCAAGCGCTGGAAATGGGATTTTCCAGTGGCAGCTTTCACTTTGGTGGCAGGAACCACTGTGCTTCAAATGCCCTGTTTGGAGACTGGGGGCGTTTCCTATGGCTACTGTTACAAACTGCCACAAACTTGGTGGATGAAGAAGCACTCACCTATTACCCTATAGCTCGGCTGATGGGAGGCTTGGAATAGGACCAATGGGCTAAAATCCTTGACCTGTTGTCTTTATCCTCCATCATCTAAGCCAGCACAAGTATGTCCAGACCTCTTGCCATCTACACTCCTCTGACCTTTTTTCTCCTGCCCCATTTCCACACTTAAGGACCCTATGGTTACAGTGCCCACCTGCATAACCCAGGTTTGGTAGACAGCTTCACATTGCTGAGAGGAACATTCAAACCAGACACAGTGTTGCAGTTAGATTTCTCATTGCTGCCACTAGTCAACTGCAGTCCTCAAGATTCTCCCATTCAGGTCTCTTCTTTGACAACTCTGAAGTCTTGGCTACTCATCCATTGAAAATCTGACCCTGCAGGAGGTACCCACCAGGAATGCCAATAGGTGGCCTGAGATTTCAATAAACGGGGAGACTACAGAGTATGGCTAGAAAAACACACATGGGTCAGACTCCAGACTTTGCCACATGGCAACACATGATTTCAGAGGGAAAGAGCTCTTCAAGGCCAAGGTCCTCCACTGTAGAATGGGGGCAATGATAGCACCTACCTTAAAGGACTTGCATAAAGGTTAAAGAAGAGGAATAATGTGATATTCTTGATGGAATTATCTTTTGAAATGTGCTTGAGCAAAGCCAGCTGCTATTTCCATTGCTAGGAGACGTGCACATGGTATCATCATGGGTCACAGGATCACAGTGTGGAAAGTACCTTAACATTCAACCAGAACAGCTGTTATCTCTGTGTGGGAACCTCTAAGCTGAGCCTGCCAAGGCCAGGGCTGCATCACTGGCAGGAGAGACCTGGACTGCACCCACGGGAAATGTCACACCCAAGGGACAAGAACAGGCCGGTTGCCCCCTCAAGAAGCTACTATGGTGGTCCTCCCCTGGGTGTGTGTCCAACCTGGAGCCCTAGAGGCTAGCCTAGATCCTCTAGAATCTCATTCCCTCTCCCTCTCATCCATCCTTCCTGTCTTTCCTTTTCCCTCCAATTTTTAAAGGTACCAAAGAGTCCAGCTCTAACTACTTAGCTTGTCTCTGTACCTGAACTGTTAAGTCTTGACTGATTTTTTCAGCCCCATCCTTTATCTTCCCCATTTTTACAGGAGGGACTAGGCTGATGGACATCTCAAGAAAGACACAGGACCAAGCCACTGTGACTACAGACAAGTCCCAACTTTGAAGCCATTGAAGCACATTTCCCAGGCCTCCTCTCATCATCTTTCCTTACTCCCAGCAGCTCTCCTATGTTCAAGAGAGCGAGCCCCAAACACACGTTTGTGTATATTACTGCTCCCAGAAGAGGGAACTGAGTAAGGTTTGGTAAGCTCTGACTGTGTGCTAGACACTTTCTAGCCATAACTTATGTATTTAATTTATCATCCCAACAATCCTACATCACAGATGAGGAAATAAGTGACCAAAGCACAACTTGCCCAATGTTGTTTGGTGGCTCTGGAGAGATATGGTGAGTAGAGGGACTGGCACTATGGGGCTTCGGGACTTTTGAGTTGCTCTTCCCTCTGTGTGACAAAAGGCAGCTACTCTGACCACCCAGGGGCCAAGGAGCCCAGCCCTAAAAGCACAGTCAACTCTCATTTATCTTTGTCACTGGAGCGATCTAGCTCACCCACATTCCTTTCTGTTTTTATCTGATGTTTACAAAGACTTTTATGATTTTTAGAGGCAGATTTATCCTCTTGATTATATATTTCTGAAGGCAGCTACTAAGATGAATTTTTATTCTTTGAGGCCACATGCCCCCTAGATGTGTGGGGAGCTGGCTGGGACTTGGCAGGTTGTGAAACACCCTCGGGGGCAATGGAGTACTGGTAATATGGAAGTCGAAGGGCTGAGAGGAACAAAGACCAGGCATCCATGCTTGGAGGAGAGGCAAAGGCTACTAGGGCAGTGTGTGTGTGTGTGTGTGTGTGTGTGTGTGTGTGTGTGTGTGACATGGGTGTCCCCATAGCTGGCTAGTGTGGACTGACCAGGACAGGGCTGGGATAGAAGAGAGCAGGGAAAGAACCCCTATCGGTCCCCTTACCTACCCCTCTCTAAGCAGCTGTGAGGCTACCATGCTGATGTCTTGGCCCTGACAGGCTTCACTCTCCCCAGGTAGATACTCTCTCTGTCCTGGTTAGAGTCATAACCACAACCATCATCCTGGATCCCAGGATCCAGAGTTTCCCATGCCGTAATTGGCCCCTGAAGGGTGGGAAGACAGTTTGGAATTGATGTCAGGGTCATAGGGGGCTGGTTTCCTGGCTTACCTTTTCAAGGGTTGGGTACAGGCTTCATTTCTACCTTTTTTGCCCCATCTTAACAATCTCTGGTCTGATGAAGAGACATGAGTCACAAACATGGCCCAATCAGGGGATTTAGCCCAAGATCAGGTGCCAAGTCTCTCCAAAGCCCTTGCAGCTAAGGGATTAGGGCACCAGGCTTAGGATCACTAGAGCTAGGAGATGCTGCCACAGCCAGGGCCACAGCCAAGGAGGAAGGCATAGAAAGCTCAGGTGAACACAGTTGTTTCAATTCATCCACAGAGATTTGCAAATATTCTAAGATCACCATCTTGCCTAATTGTTTTCAAAAGGTCAGTGTCATTCTTAGAAAAAAGGTCTGGGGAGACAGCTTAGTTGGTAAGGTGTTTGTCATACAAGCATGAGGACGTGAGTTTGATGTCCAGAACCCAAGTACAAATGCTATGTGATCCCAGTGCTGGGGAGGTAGAGACAGGGAGATCCCCAGGACTCACTTGCTAGCCAATCTAGTCTAATTAGTGATCTCCAGGTCAATGAGAGATCCAGCCTCAAAAAGAGATGGATGAGAGGCTGAGGTAGTATGATTGTCATGAGTTCAAGGCCAACGTGGGGCTACAGAGTGAGTACCAGGTCATTCTGGGCTAGAATGAGACCCTGACTTGAAAAAATATAAGAGGGAGAAGAGAGAAAAAAGAGAGAAAGAGAGAGAGAGAGATCTCTAGATAACTAAAGATGACACCCAAAGCTACCCTCTGGCTTCCACACACATGTGCACACATGAATATGCACACACACACACACACACACACACACACACACACACACACGAATAAAAAAGAAAGAAAAAAGAGGTGCAAATCTGTCCCCAAATGTGCATGCATATGTGTGCTTTTGCATGCAAATGTTTGTGTGTGAACCTTGTGCCTGTGTATGTGGAAGTTGAAGGCAGTAATGCAGACAGTGGGGTGGCTGTCCAGGCTCTGGAGCCCGTATCTGGATCCTGGCTTGGTTGTCTACCACTTGAATGAACTTGGGACAGTGCTCCTGCCTGCTAGAACTCAGTTTCATCATCCACAAAATGGAAATACCAACAGTGCTTAATCCATGGACTACTGTGATGATTAAGCAAGTTCATACATCTAATCTGAGGTTTCACCTTCTGAGAGTTCAATTGCCTGGGGTCAACCACAGGCTGAAAACATTTAAATGAAAGTTCCAGAATGATTTATAAATTTGAAATTGCATGCCATTCTGAGCAGCTTGGTGAAATATTATGCTATTTCACCCTGGACATGAATCAACCCTTTGTCCCAAATATCTATTATCTATATGCTACCTGTATATTAGTCACTTGGCAGACATCTCAGTTATCAGATGAGCTACCAAGGTATTACACTACTTGTGTTCAAGTAAGCCTTATGCAGTAGCCAAACACCATGATACATTTGTTACTTTTCTTATTGCTGCAAAAAATACTTAACAAAAAGCAACTTAAGGAAGGAGAGATTTATTTTGGCTCACAGTTTGTGGGTAAAGTTCATTATGGCAGAGAAGTTATGCCAGAAGCAACTTGAGGCTGTATGCTCACATCTCAACAGGTCAGGAAACAACCAGAAGATAATGGTGGTGCTCAGGTGGCTTTCTTCTTTTTACCTTTCATTCAGTTTTGTATCCTGCCCATGAGATGGTGTTACCCACATTTAGGGCAGGTCTTACCTTTTCAATTAATCCTACTTGGAAATGCCTTCATAGACAGACCCAAAGGTGTGCTTCCCTAATATCATAGGCACTTCTTAATCTATTCAAGTTAACAGTTGAAATTACCCATCATAAATACCTAAGTCATTTACTTCATAATACAGGAATTATATCTTCTTTACAATGATGGCTTCAGTACAACACCGTATTTAGAGAGAGTGAGAGAGATCACATTGGCATAACTTTTATTAAAGTATATTGATATGATTGTTCTCTTTTATTAACAATGATTGCTGTTGACTTCTTACTCAGCCTAATTTATTATTTAAACTTTATCATGTGTATATACATATAGGAAAAACAGTATACCTTGGCTTCAGGCATCCACTGTCATCCTTGGAAGTATCCCTTGTGGATAAAGGGGCTAATACAAAACATTTCATGCTTGACACATGGTTCATGCTCCATGACTGAGCTGCACTTATTATTATCTGTTTATCCATCCAAGCCAACTGACTATGTCTCTTCTTTCTTCTTGACTCCAAAAGGAGCCATTAAGGTATCATTGGAGGTTACAAGCAAACCTATCTATCTTATGCAGAGCATAGAGCACACAGGGCAATTTAGGTCCTACATAGATCCCCAAATTCACAAGAAAGACTTTCATCCACAGGCCAATTATAAAGCTCATGTCATTGGGGCCCTTAAATTCATTCATCCACTTTACAAGGTTCTTCTGACACTTCTTCAACCAAAGCCTTTTAAACTGACCCAGTCAGACCCACCTCATGCTCTTCAGCATGACTGCAGAGAGCTTTCTGAATCGATTCTGGAGCCCACTCTCTTGGCTTTTGGGTTATTTTTGCAACCATTTGCTTCTTTTACTCCCAGATAATTGAATTGCCTGTTTTTACACATTAGCTGAGAGAGATATCTACATAAATGAAATCATTTTAATATCTTATCCATATTTGGATGTAATTGTTCAGAGTGAGAAAACATGTCCTTTTCCCCTGGGAGATGCAAATCTTCAGTGTTTAAGCGATACATTCAGTGATAATAATAATGAAATATTAAATAAGTAAGATGGCAACAATACTAATGATGATAATGGGGAAGATGGTGACAGTCTCTGTCATTTGCTGGACACGTGTGTGCCAGGAAGTGTGCTCATCCCTTAAGGGCATTTGCTCATCCAGTGTTGGCACCTGAGTTGGACTGTCTCTTTCCTGGAATTGGATGGGCAAGCTTTCCCTGCAGAGGTGTGTGGGAGAGAGGCTAAGGATCCAGAGTGTATAAGCATGCTTGCAGAATCCCTACTCACTCCAGTCTCCAGGGAGGACACCCCCTCCCCAATCCACCTTTTGTTTATCCACATGCTCATGCCCTATGTCATTATCCCAACAAATGAGCTCTATGAAAACAAACTTTGCAAGACTGACTTATAAAAATAGCAAAATGCACAACATGGGCCTGCTCTGTATAATTCATGCAGAAAACATGGAAATTTCTCATCCTGATAAACTGTGCTTTTTGTAGTTCTCTGGATGTGCTGATTTTACTCTCTCTCTCTCTCTCTCTCTCTCTCTCTCTCTCTCCACACACACACACACACACACATACACACACACACTCATAGGCATGCATAGATTGCCCTATATGCACTTTATTAGTACTGTTTGTGTTTCAGTGAAGAGATGGGAGTTCCCCCAAGCTGAAGCATGCAATGTCCTCAAGGAGTTTTCAGCCTGCAGCTGTAGTCTTGGAGGGGAGGCTGGTCCCAGTTCAGCCTGTCCAGTAGACTCATATTTATCAAGCCTATGAGATATGCCAGAATGAGTTAGAACAGGCAAGAGCTAGGGTTCAGTGGAAGAAGCTGACCTTGAACACATTGGTGTGCCCACAATGGTGAATACTGGAACAGGTGGGCTTCCTGGAGGAGGGTGCTAAGTCCTTAAAGGACAGCATAGTGCCCAGGGAAGGAGTAGAGAGAAGAATAAGAGCAAAGGCGTGGACACAGGAAAACCATCTGGAAGGGTATTTTGACCTCACCAAGCAGGCGGAAGTTGAGGCTGGGCTGGTGTGCTAAACAGGGGCCAGAAAAGAAGGGAGGACTCTGGACATCATCCAGGATCTCGGCTTCCCTGTCTGAGTGAAGGGACACTGCAAGTCCTGTTAACCCTGAAATCTTATTGTCATTTACTCAAGGAGACCCCTGCTCATTGCCTCAACTAAGTCAGAGACCTCCACCAAAACTCTCAGCCCTCCTTCCTGCACCACCACCGTGCAATTCCATCAGGAACTCATTATCAGAAAGCCCAGAAACACTGTCTCCATCACCAGACACCGTGGGCTTCCCTGCGCATCGCCACCTCTCCAGCGCCCAACACAGATCCTGGTACGTATGAGTCACTCAGGAAATGTTGAATGAATGATTGGTTAATGAGTGATTCTCAAAGCAACTCATGAGGTGGCTGGTTGGGGCCAGACTGGAGGCTGGGAGACCATTGGAAGGCTTCTGGAATAATTGTGCCTGAAGGATGATAAGAGTGAATTAGAAAGCAGAGGAAAGTGTAAACAGATTTAGAGGGGCAATTAGCAGGCGGGTGCTGACAGGTCTTCTGTGGGGAGAAGGGAGGGCCTTTGCTGAGATGAAGAACAGTGAGGAAGAAGCAGGTTTCTGAGAGGGAAGGGAAAGGGAAGGTGAGGGGTAGAATGAGGACACCATGGACATAGTGAGTCGAGTCTGAGTTCCCAGAGGCTCGGGACATTCCCTTCCTGGAAACACACTGAGTCTCTACCCTCCACAGGCAGATCTGCACAACATGACCAGCTCCAGTGCTTCTCCATCCACCAGGTCAGCAGAGGTCAGCAGACTCCCTGGAGGAGGGCAGGAAAGGCCTGGTCAGCAGAGAATGGTTTCACCAGGATGCAGGAATGTCTGCTGTGTGGATGGAACCCCAGGCAAGGTTGGCTGTTTTAATCTGTGCTCACCCTCTCAGAGCCCTTCTTGCTCAGCTCAATTAGCCTGTGCCTGACAGTGTGGCCATCTGTGAGATGCAACCAGGGCAGCAGGGGAGGAGGGTGTGGGGCTTCCTGGTTCAATGGTCTCCATTCCCCAGGAAGCCTCAAGGAGAAGGGGTTAAGCCTCTCTCCCTGTGTTGGGTGGGGAGACCTGGGCAGAGACAGAGCCTTCTCCCTTGATCCCAGTCTGCTCTGCTGAGTTAGTCTCTCTAAAGTACTGCACTGATAAGGCTACCCTCCCTCTCAACAACCTCCATTGCTTCCTTCTTCCTTTTGGAATAGCACTGTAATGAAATCTAAAGCCTCCTTTAGTCTGACCCAACCTGTCTTCTCAACTTTTGGCTAGTTTTCTGAGAACATTTGACTACATCCAGACAGGTCTCACTGACCTGAGTCTTCACGAAAACAGAAACACTGACTTTAGTGATGGACAAACCTTAGAAACCATCAACTCTGGCTTTGCATTTTCCAGATTAAGTCATCAGCACTGGGTGAGGTAAGAGGCTTGCTTGAGGCCAGTGTCTGAGCTGAGTCTCGGGTGTGCTACTTCACCCACTTGCTGGACCATCCAGTTATCCAACATGTATTAAGTGCCAACTTCCTACCTATCCATGTGAGAATATGAAGCCTACCCTGAATCGAGTATTCAACAACAGTGTGCTAGGCTTGAAGTCAGGATGCAACAGAAACAGAACAAATAAATCCCCGCATTTTTGGGGAGCTTGGACGTCAATAGGAAAGCCACATATCAGGATGCTAATGAGCATGAAGGAAAATAACACAGGTGAAGAGGACAGAGAGAGTGATGGTACACACTATGCCTATACCTAGAGAAAACCACCTTCATAAGTGGGGGCATCTGAGCAGAAACGTAAAAGCAGCAGCAGTTGCAATGGCCCGAGGTCAGCACATACTCATCAGCTTGGCTTTGGAACAGCAGGAAGGCCACTAGGATGGACAGCAAGGGTAACTGCTAAGAGAAAGTGGGAAGCATTCCGAGCAGAGGAAGAACACTGGTTTTTCCAATAAGTCAGATAAAGCGCCACTGGATCTGAGCAAAGAGGGATTGAGCCGACTTCCATAGAGGGAAAGGCAGACAGACACAGTGCAGTGTGAGAAGAACGGGGAGCCACAGGAGTGACAGGTTGGGTGAAGTCTGGAAAGTTTCTCCAATGTGGGTTCCCAAAGCAGGATGGGCAGCTATCTGAGGAAGAGAAGTGTGTGTGTGTGTGTGTGTGTGTGTGTGTGTGTGTGTGTGTGTATACATACCCATGTACACTTACATGCTTGGCTGGGAGAAAGAAAGAATGAAAGGAATAATAGTTTAAAAAAAATCACACTCCACCTATGGTGATTTGGATGTGAAGTTATATCCCTCATGACCTCATGTGTTTTAAATGCGTGGTCCCCAGCTGGTGGCAATTTGGGAAGGCAATGTGGTTCCTTCAGTGGGTGGAAACTGGCTAGAGGAGGTGGGGGTGGGTCTTGGGATTTTAGAGCTCAGCTGCACTTGCCATAGCTAGCCTACTCAGACAGCTTCCTTTCAGCTGCTCTAGCAAAATGTGACACCCAGCTGCCTGCTCTGCCGTGCTTTCTATCCTATGATGAAACTTCCCCTGGAGACTATAAAATGGAATAAAACCTTTCCTCCCATAAGCTGCTTTTGGTCAGAGGTTGTAATGGTTTGATTCAAGTGTCCCCCATAAACTTGTGCTCTGAATGCTTGATCCCCAGCTGATGGCAGTTTTGGAACTAGAACCTTGTTGGAGGTGTGTTGTTGGGGGTGGGCTTATGGGTGTTATAAGCCAGCTTCCCCTTGCCTGTTTTTGGCACACCTTCCTGCCACTATCTTCAGTGCTGTGGAGAAGGTGATGTCCACCCTCTGCTCATGCCGTCATTTTACCTGCCATCATGGAGCTTCCCTCTGAGTGGATTCTGTAAACCAAAATGAACTCATTCCTCCCATCATGCTTTTTGTCTGGTTCTCTATCACAGCAACAAGAAGGTTGACTACAACGGAGATTTTGTCCCAGCAATGGGAGGTAACTGCTACACCACCTTTACTGAAGACTCGGCATCTACTAGGAGCTGTGCGATTCATTTCACAGGCATTACCTCATTTGATATTTCATTCTCCCACTTCACAGATGTAGTTGTTGAGACTCAGAGAGATGAACTCATTTGTCCAGAAAGAATGCAGAGGGACTGGCACTTTCTCTTTCTCTAACAGGTGCCCCAGAGTTAACAGCACCTCAGGTGACTCAGAGCAGATGTGCTATGTGGGGAGGAGGAGGAGGATCACATCTCTCTGGACCCAGCCACTGCAAGTTTCAAATGCCTAGGTCATTCCTGATCATTCTCTAGGCTGCTGCAAATGTGCTCTCAGACCAGCCATATGAGCAGCACCAGGGACAGAAGGCCTCACTCCGGAACTACTGAATCAAACCAAATCTACATTTAAGTAAGGTACTTGGGAGATTTACAGCCAACCCATTAAATCTTGCAGTCTTGTTCTCAATCTCAGGCAAGACATGCTTCCTCCCACACCCCTCACTACAAGGTCTCAACCATGATTTTGCTCCCTCTGAGCAGTATGGAATTCTGCCTCATAGCATTTCCCACAGCGGAGCACTGGGTTCTCCAGCCTGTGTCCATTATAGTCTTCTGAGGAGAAGAAGCACTGTGGGCAACCAAACCCCTCACCAGTGACATTGGAACCCCTGGGCTTGAGACCTAGGCTTTCATGTATTTTCTATTCCATGGCCCAACCCCACATGGACATCATGGCATTCCCATTGCACAAGGATAATTCTGGCTCTAGTCTCTTTTCTGCACACAAATCCCCTGAGGGGAGTGGTTGGATTAGCTTGGTGCTCACTGCTGTCCTTAACACCAGGCTCCCAGGCACTAGCACCAGACACATAGTAGGTGCTCTACAGACACTTCCCAAAGGCAAGAGAGGACACAGAAGGGGAAAAAGGAGCAGGATTAGAGGAAGGAGGCAGGTATCCTGTTCTATCCAGCACCTGCCTCTGCTACTCCTTCAGGGTTAAGGCAGAGCAGAGCCTGCACAAAACTGCTGCCCAACTTCACACATAAAACCTGACATGTTTTCTGCTTCTCACTAACTCCACCCAAGAAAACCAACAGCCAGGGGTCAGGCTCTGCGGAGAGAGTGGTTACCATCAAGTCTGGGTGTAGGCAGGGTCTGAGGCCTTCTGTCTGTGGGGTCCAATTTCAGGCCTCAGTCCTGCTGGGCTTCTCCTTCATCCCTGTGGGTGAACTATAGCTTGGGAAAGTTCAGACCCAACCTTCCAGCCATCCCAGCACCCTGGGGTCTGGAGCCTGGCTCCACATCTACTGGGCTTTTTAACACAGCAATAAATAAGGGCCTTGTTTTTACCCCAGAGTACACATTACTTTTCCTCTTTCTCCAAAGCAAACTTCTCTCCCATCCCTTCTGGAGAGGTTCATTTACTAGTGTGTGAAATGAAATGTCAACAAGAATTAGAACAAATGGCACTGTAATCCCTAGCAGATGACAGGCAGCCAGGGGTAGGCCTGCTCCAGCACCTTCAGCCCCTGGGAGACGACCAGGGGACACTGAAGCTCGGCTTCCTGAAAGAGGACTTCTAAGTGCCGTCTCCCTGTTTGCAGCTAGAATAGGATCTTTAGCTTTTCTGAAACAAACGTAGTAACTACATTTGATATAGAACACTGCTCTCCTTTTATACTCAATTAGCAAGGACAAATGTTCTCCAGGGTAAGACCCCAATACGTAGCTCGCCAGGGGCCCTGCTGATGGAAAGCCCACCAAACCATAGCCATCAGCTAATAATGTAGGCACCAGCTGCTGGTCTGCTTGTCATGCCCTGGCAACTTGGGGTGTAGAAAAAAATGCTTCAGCTTTTTGCCCACCTGGACCCCAGTGGGCTGGAGCCATAACCACACAATTTGATAGTGGAAACTGAGTGTTCCATACATGCTTGCTATGAGCCAGATCCTGTTCAAGAATTTTTTAGAACTTTAAAAAATACTAATTTATTTATGTGTGTGTGCCCATGTGCATGCATATGTACAGGTATGTTACAGCTTTTTGTCAGTGCAAACTAAAGGCTTATGTGGATGACTTGGGAGATGAATCTGGGCCGTCAAGCTTTGCAAGAAAGTACCTCTAACTAATTAGCCACCTTCCTAGCCCTGAACTTTTTAATTGTGTTTATTTTAGTGTGTGTGTTCCTGTGTATGAGGGCAGGAATGCACATTCCAAAGCATGAGTGCGGAGACTGAAGGATAACTTTCAGGTCAATCCTCGCGTCCATCTCCTTTGAGGCAGAAACTCTAGTTGTTCACCACTCAGGTAGCAAGCTTCTGAGAAATTCTCCTGTCTTTGTCTTCCTCACTCTAGGTTCACTGGGATTACAGAAGCCCACCACAACTTCTGGCTTTTTATCTGGGGTCTGAGGATTTGAACTCAAGTACTCAGAGTTGGTCTAGAAGTGCTTTATCCAGTGAGCCATCTTCCCAGCCTCTGTACCAAGAATTTAATGTAGATTTTTTTCTTTGAATCATCCATTTATTCAAATATGTATTTACTGTTCGCCACTTACCAGCACACTTCTAGGAACAGTATTGAACAAACAGACATGAATTCTGCTCATTTTTGGAGAGGCTCATTTTTGTAAGGGTGTGGTGAGCAAATCCTAGAGGATGAGTAATAAGAAGCCTAGAGATGTAGCCCAGTGAGAGTACTTGCCCAACATGCTTAAGGTACTGGGACCAATCCCCAGGAAGAACAAACAAACAAACAAACACCTAATGTGGCAGCGAGAGTGGCAGAGTACTTGCTTAGCTTGTGTGATGTCCTAGTATGGTGGTGGGGGAGTACATAAAGTAGAAAATCAAGTGGTGGAGCTGACTATGGGGACATTCTAGAAGCCATGGTTCAATGCCCTAGTCCACCCTGACTCCATGCCATTGCGACCCCAAGTAAAACCTAGGCTGCTCCGCTTCACTCCCTCAAGGCTTTTTCCAAAGCTGACAGAAGTCACATGCTCCAAATTTCATGTCCTTTGACATGGGTGGTAACTCTGGGCCATGCAACATAGTCAGTCCTTCAGAGGAACCTAAGGGGCTGAGCCTTCCCTCTGCCAGGATAGCAGCTCACAAAGCCCCTTCTACTTGTCTGTTTCACATGTGCTGCCTGGAACCAACCACATTGGTCCTGGCTCTCTGTTTTTCGGGTGGGTGGGAGGGGAGTGGCAGACGGACTCAAACTAAGATGCAGAATGGATATGCGTGAGGGGAAAACAGAACAGGAAAGGTGGCATTGTGCCATTTTAAATCAGGAAAGAGCTGATTTCCATTCCATTTAAATGGCTTTGTCATGGTCGGCTAGGAATGGACAGAACTTAGACTTGCTTCCTTCTTTCTGACCTCATGTTGGCAAATTTTATTAAGCATGTTCCTTGCACCTGACTGAAGAACCACATGCCAGATCCCAGAAGGGCATGTTCAAGGTGCAGGCTGCAAGAAGAGAAATAGGGACACTAAACTTGCAAGTGGGCACTGGACAAGGGCAGGTAGAGAATTGTATTTCAGGCTGTCTGAAAGGGAGGTTCTTTCCCTAGGGCAAGGGAACAGTGAGAAATCTCTGCTTCAGTGTGAGCTCAGACACATCCAGGGGACTTTGGCCAGCAAGAACAGGGGCAGATAGGGTAGAGACACCTGGTTCCCATCTGCCTTTAGCTTTCTCCACCATGAGCACTGTACCCAGCCTGGCCCACCCATCTCAGAGAAAGAACCTTAGGCAGTGGCTCAGGAGGCAGGTGACTTGCTCAAAGTCACACAGTAAGACAGGAGCAGGGGCTTGGGGAATTGCTCACTGGTTAAAGGTATTGCTCTACAAGCCTTGCCAATGGAGTTGAATCTCCAGAGCCTACATACAATGGACACAAAGTGGTGCATGCATCTGTAAACCCAGTGTGCCTGAGGCAATGGGAGGTGGACTCAGGAGACTCCCAAAGCTCACAAGCCAGCTAGTCTGGCATTCCCAGCAGCAAAAGACAACCAAAGAAGTACCAAACAAAGTGAAGAGTCAACACCTCAAGGTTGTTTTCTGACCTACACACACATCATGACATGCACGCTCACGCACACTCACACACACACCTAGAACGAGTTGAGGATAGAACCCAGGTTTCCTGATGATTCTGTGAGGGTTGGGTGGCCCTTTCTCCTTCTCCCAGGGGAAGGCTTATGGTGTACAGCTTATGCCACCTTTGTGTCACCTGGACAGGTAAGGGCTGGGAAGGAGAACACTGGAGAGAGTAAGGGTCATCTAGGTGCCCTATTACACTTATTTTACAAAAGTGTTTCCTTATAAGTTCCTGTGCTTGGTAAAGCTTCAGGGCAGGCATTATTTAGCCCACTTTACAGGGGGAAGAAACAGAGGTTCAGGAAGTTGTCCTTGCCCAGGAACAGTGTGGCTGGGACCCAAATCCAGAAACTGTGATTCCAAGTTTGAAGCCCCTTGCCATCACTCCAAAACCAAGGCAGCCGGGCCTCTCAGTGATTACCTTTCATTAGCTGCAGAAAAACCTCTGCTTTGGCGAGTTTCATAAAGGACTCAATCTGTCAAGAAAGCAGAGAGACAGCGCCTCATCTATCTTCTCGACAACTATTTATTAGACTTATTATTATGTAAATACAAAAGAGGAGGGGAAGCTACATAAAAATCCAATCAAGTGGGCGGGGGTGTGGGGCTAGATTGCAGGGGAGGTGGAGGGAAGCTGGGTCCTTCTGTCCCTCAAGGAGGCCCATCTGATGGAGGGAGGGTGAGGGGCAGGAGGAGCTCAGGCCTCCAGAAGCCCACGCAGCCAGCCAGGGCTGTGCAATACTCAGCTTATAGACCTGCCATTGTCATTCCGCTTCTGAATTAATGAAAGGTTAGGGCACAACTGAACAGCCAGATAGTGTTCTTGGTTGCTACAGTGGGAGGATACCCTGGGCACCCTTGTACAGGAGGCACTTTCTGAGGGGCTCAGACTCTTTGGTTCAACAATAGACACTTTGGGGAATAGTCAGCTAGCTCTGCCCTGGGTCTAGGGTGAACCCTAGTGTCCCCTCTGAGGTTTGAGACTCCAAGAAGCTGTCCCGGAATGGATCTGGGCACATGTTCCGCAGCCTTCTGTTACCACGATGTGGGCTCATTGGTCTTTATGCATTCCCCGCGGAGCCTGGCATATACAAGGAAATCGGTAAATGTTCCTTCTAAATATGTGAATACGTTCCCTGGAGGTGATTACTCTTGGAGGGGAGGAAAGGGAAAACAAATACGGGTATTTCAGCCATTACATTACAGAACCGGCAGAGCAGTTAATTGCCAGCCACCTGCCAATCTCGGCACTCAGCATGTCTGGCTGTCACCGCCCCTCATACCTAACTCTTCTGCTCTAGACTGTAGGCCCAGGATACACAAGCTGGATCCCTAGTGTCAGAGCTGTGCCAAACATGCAGTAGGTCCTCCATAGGTATTGTTGGAAGTATGTCAGGAGCAGGGCTAAGTCCTGACCTACAGCAATCCCCCCAGAGTCCCACCCTGAGCACACTTGTGGAGATCAGAAGTCAGTTCAGGAGGAGTCAAAAGCAGTAGCATGGGCACCTCAGCCCCTAGGGTAAAGTGCCCTTGTGCAAAGCACTAATGACCATACATGGCTACTGTGTGGTTCATCTGGTGGAAGAGCAGATTCTGGAGAAATTCATAGAAGACAGACTCATACTGGATTATTACAGCAGACTAGCATGTTTGGGTCAGACTGTAAAGAGCTCATCCCACTTGCCCTTGAACGGGAACCTTCCACTAATGGGACATTCCTACAGTAGGGGAGGTGCATATGCTCTGCCCTTTTTACTGCTCCCAGCAGTCCATGAAGTTACCATTATCATTACCTACTTCACACATGAGCTCACCAAGGCCAACCCAGGACAGCCAATTGTATGGAAATGACTAATTCATGTCCTGGCCAGATCTCTTACCTAACAAGCTTGTCTCTTACCTAACAAGCACTTCGTGAGGTTCCACGAGCTTTGCCTTAGTTCTAAGCTTAAGAGTCATCCAGCAGCCACTAGGAGAGAACATAGAACGAGGTCCTCGGCCATGACCATGTCTTCCTCAGCTGCTTGATGCCTGCACTGAGGGAGGCCCTCCCAGGGTGGGTTTGTATGTCAGTTTATGCCAGCCTCACCCTACACTGTACAAGTGGCACAAGGAACATGGGCTTTGGAACCCAGTGGACTGAACTCTGGTCCTGGCTCCACTTCTACATGTGACCTTGGACAGTTTTGGTTTCCACATCTGAGAAAAGGAGAGAACACTACCCACTCACTGGGGTTCTGCAAATTAAATGTGTTCACATGTGCACACCCTGGCCAGGTATTTGGCATATGGTGGTACTTGATAAAGAAAACCAGTTATTCCTAACAAATTGTCAGCTCACAATAGAGTCAAGTAGGAACAGCTGAGCATGACTGAACCTATGACAGATCCATTGAGTACAGTGAACTGGCAGGAGGATATGGTGCCTATTGTCCAAAGCATGTGTGGAAACTGGTGTTCAGGTAGGGAGAAAGATAGGTGATCCAGACAGAAACCAAACAGAGCAGTGAGCCAGTGCTGAGCTGGGAGCAGAGTGGGGCTCACAGTGGTATTTGTTGATTGAGCATGATGGGGCTGATGTGGTATGAGCCCTTCATGCCTTTGTTGGAAGAAGGCTGCCATCCAGGCTTTTTTGGGAAGACTATTTAAGGCCTCCAGCCCCAGAGCCCGAGAGATCACCCCTAAACCCCCAATGCCTCTGGGTGGCACATGCTTATTTCCTCTTTACGTAGCATCTCCGGACCCAGACAACACGTCCTCCTTGCAATACTCCCCCAGAGACAGGAGGATTATTATTAACCACTCAGAAGGTTACGATGTTCCTAATGTTTGCAAAAGGCTTTACACATCCTGCCAAAGATGGTCCCTGCCCCCATGCACCACCCCGTCCTGGACCCCACTGGATCAGCACACCAAATAGATGCCTGCTCTGTTCTTCTACAGATTCATGTTTTCCCTCAACCAACCAGACAATCATAACAAACACAGGGAAGGACTCTGCTGGGCTCTGCAGACCAAATAGGAGGGGATCAGACCCAGTCCCAGTCTCTGCAGGAAATACCTTTCTTCATCCTTTCACCCGTGAGTGTCCTTGAAGGTTAGTCTTGTAGGCAGCATAGTTTTGTTTTTAAAGTCTATTCACCCATTCTATGGTGTTTGATTAGAGAGTTTAATGCATTTACATTCAAAGTACTTATTGTTAGGTGAGGAATTTCTGGTACCACTTTGTTAAATAATTAAATGTTTAAAACATTAGTATTGTATTTTTAAGCTTTTTTTCATGTGCCTGTGGTATGCTTGCATATGTGTGCATGTTTATATGTGTGGGGCACACATGTATGTGCAAGTGCTCATGCATGTGTGTGCACATGCATGTGGAGGCCAGAAGTAGACTTCAAGTCTCCTCTTCAGTCATGCTCCATTTTTTTGAGACAAGGTCTCTCACTGAACTCACTGATTCAGCTCGAGTAGCTAGCCAGCAAGCCCTGGGGGTCTGCCCGTTTCCACCTCCCCAGCACTGAGGTCATAGGTGCACACCACCATGCCCTGCATATTTACATGGGTACTGAGGACCCAAACTCAGGTTCTCATGATTGTATGGCAAGCACTTTACCCACCCAGCTGTCTCCCCAGCACAGCACTTTAAAGTTTATAATAATCTTCTCAAGTATTACCTTAATTACCATAGGCTGTGGACATAGGACATTGAAAGACCAAGCTGGACCTGAGAGGGAAGACAGTTCCCTCCTGACTTGCCTTCCTAGTGCTGGAAAGCTATGGGAGCTGCTCGGAGACAATGGCCACAACAGTGTGAATAAGCAAGAGATCCTGCAAGCTACAAGATCAACCATCGGGCAAGAAGTACACACCTGTGCCATAGTTGCACAGAGCCTATGTGGATAACCAGCTGTTCTTGGATTGGACATGAGGCCCAATCAGTGGGAAATAACTCATACCCGCTACTGGGACTAAGTCAGAATCTTATGGATAAGAAACTCAAAGACTCCAGAGAGAAGCCCCCACACTGCTCTTTGGCTAAGAAGAGTGGGTACACACATCAAGACGTCTCTCAAATAACTATGTTTATGCTCTTAAACCCAAGCTGCTTTCACTCTTCGTTGGAGCATCTGTTTTATTTTACTGATGGCAGAGCATACCGAGGAGATCAATACAACAAGAAAAGATAGCTAACTGCCTACCATGAGACATGTCACCTCTACCACATCTGCTGTAGCCCAGAAGACATTACAGAGGAAGCAGCTACATGAGTACTGCTCTCACTGCTCGCCTGACAATTAGCTCCAACACTCATCAAAGCATAAATCCAGAGGCTACAGAGAACTTGACACTAAATCAGACTTCTAACACGCCCACCAAGGCTCAGAGAACATTGTGGACGAGAGGGCGGGAAGATTACAAGAGCCACAGGGTGGGTAGGACTATCCCTAGGCATGGTTCCCTCCCTCCCACCCACTGAATGAGGTCTTCATGACCCCACAGTGATTACCAATAACCACAGTGAGAAGGGTCTTCAGTGGAATGGGGGTGGGGAAAGCGGATATAAGAATATAACCATTAAATTTTTTTAATTCCTCAATTAACTATGTTCTGGTTGTAGGACTAATTCTTTCTCCCATGGGAGTAATTAGCATGTGTTCAGGAAAGTGAAGTTATTGCTTAATTTCTATTTTCTGCATAACCAATCATTCATTTATTAATTTACTCCACCTGTAAGTGATTATTATATGCCAGGCACTGTTCTAGGTTCCAGAGACACAGCTGTGAAAAAAACAAAACAAGGTTCCTGCCCTCACAGAGTTTACATTCCAGTAAGGGAGACAAAAGAAATGCTCATCTATGCAATAGTGGAGCTAAACTGAGGAGGGTAATCAACATCTTACTAATTGGCTAGGAGATCCGCTTAGTGATAAGGAACCCTCAACTGGAGCTGGGATCCATAGCAAAATCTTATGGGGACCAAGAACCCGGGCTCCTAGGGGCAATTTCCACTACCAGAGCGCTACAGAGAGGCTACACCCACTAGGTGTAGCCATAATAGCAAGGTTATCTCATTTAACCTATATTGATCTCACTCTCCAATGGAGAATCAGTTTGTATTTTTCAGAAGGCAGCAAGAGAGTCAGGGACAACTCAATTCCACCAATAAGACATTGGATGATGGCTGACATCCTGGAGAAGACAAACTACCTCTGGCCTTCACACAGAGCCCAAATGAAACTTATGAGAAAGTGATGAGACAAACAGGAGATCAATCACCACAGCAAATCAGATAACCCATGAAAGGTCAATGGAGACAGACACCAACAATACCCAACACAACCCAGGGCAAAGGTCCAGAGATACTTAAGATCTCAATAATAAAGCAGACTTAAAACTCATCCACCATGACTCAGGGAACTGAGTGAAAGAGAGGGTGGAAAGAATGCAAGAGCCATGGTGGAGGAGAATTGCCCCCTCAGCAACAATGCACAAAGGGGGAAGAAAAAAAACTGGCTACTTCTGGTGCAGTTCATAACCCCCTAACCTATGGACAGATCCAGTATGTGCATGGAGGAAGGACCCCAGTGGGTAGAGGACAGAGAGGTGGGAAATGGGGACACCTTCACAAGATTTGATCATACAATGTATATACTTATTCATAATAAAGATATTTTAAAAATAGATTTTAAGTTAAAAAACCCCCTCTGTACAGCACTTTTAAGCCTATAGTGCCCTTTCTCAAGCATCACCTCAATTAATTTTCACTTAGATCCCAGGAAAATTTTGTTTTGTTCTTTTCTGTATTATAGATGAAGATGTTCAGACTCAGGTTAAATGACTTTCTCCAAATCACACAACTAGTAGTAATCAGTGAAACCAGAACTCAATCCTGATTTTCAGACATGAGATCATGTAATCTTGAAGCAACACCCATCAGAACATCCAGTCCTTAAAGAGAACATGATTCATTCTGGGACTCTTCTTCCTTTGTCTGAGGTCTCTAAGAGAATAGTGATGGTGAAGGATTTTGTGATTTTGAACATTTTCATAATTCTTAACAAATGACCTATCTTGGTAGACCAACTATCTACTAATTTCCAGGGGACATGTGAAATCCTATATTATGGAAATAATTATTTGACCATTTTTAAAAATTTGCTTGTATTATTTGTTTTTTAACCACTGACTTGGGTGCAATGACACTTCTCCATTTGGTACTATGTGGGCATGCATCTGTAAGGAGGTGTGTAAGCAGACAGGGAGAAATGAGGAAGGACAGAAGGTGACAGTTTGAGTCTAAGAACCCTATTCAGCTATCATTCATTCTTCACATAGACAACTGGTGAGTTCCCAGCATACCTTGGGGCCCAAGATGATTGCCTGCTTTAGAGGATGGCCCCACCATGGCCCCTAGACAAATTGGGCAGGCTGAGCTCCTATCATGTGAATGGCCTCAGCTTGCTTCTCATATGCTTCGCCTCTTACAAGGAGCACTATTTCGAGGCTCCGCTCAGGTGCTGGGCTTGGGGCTCCCCTGCCAGAGATGAGTGTTGTTCCCATCTGTAAATGGCTCCAGCTCCTGGAAAAGCAGCCACAGAAAGCGCTTAGCAGCAAATAGATCACTCCCCACAGAGCCTGTGACTCACAGGGCAGAGAGCCAGCCTCCCGAGGCGCACAGGGAGGCAGCGGCCCCAGGAGGTACTGTGGAGGCGCTCAGGACTCTAGCCCGCATTTAAGGGCAGGATTTATTTCCTCCTTTCCGCAGCCTGTTGGGTTATTCTGCTTCCATCTTCTACTCCCCCATCCCTGCCCAGGCTTGGAGAGAGTTTCTAGTCCAGCTTTACAGGCCATTTTTCCAACAGAGGCTTGTAAACCCTCAGAGCAGCTTGCTGGAGGCTTGTGGTCCTTTCTCTTTTCCTGGTCAGCAGCAGCCCTGCTGCTCCTCTCTGCAGAGTTGGCCCACCCTCAGCCCTCTGCAAGGGGAGCCTTGATGAGTCCCCTGACCACAGAATGGGCAACTGACCATAGCAAGGAGCAGCCAACTGTGCCATAGCACAGGGAGACAGTGAGGGACCGTGGACACAGGGATAAGAGAAGAACAGAAAAGTGGAAGAGATAATCAGGACTCAGTGAGAAGGGAAAGGGCTTCTAGAAAGCAGGTGGAGGAGCAAGCAGCAGAGATGAGAAGGAAAGCACACGTGGAGAAGCATATCAATAGTAGAAGGCTTGGTTATTACTAGGATCCTTTCTAAGAAGGAGAGGCTAATGTTATATTCTAATATGGCCAGAAAACACAGCTAGCATCTCTGGATGTCCAGCCTTGTTGGGAAGGTATAAGTGTAACATACATTCTCCACTCAAAAGAGGCTGATGGTCCATCAGGTTGTAGAGTCAGTGAATTATACATAAGATCCATCATGATGTACATAAAACACTTTCTGGGAATTGAAAACATGGAGATGTTTATTCCTCCATTCCTCACAGCTGAGTGGACCTGAGCTGAGCCTTAGTTTCCCTTCTGTGAAGTGAATATTCTTGATATCCTTTACATAGCCATTGGGATATGCAAAGGAGACACTGTGGGCAAAAATGCACTGCAAAGTTTACAATTCAACAGCAAAGCAGGAAAGAGGAAACAGTTGAGGGCTGATTCCAGCACAGAGAGTCAGGGAGAAGGTCTTGGAGACAAGGGCCTGAAGCTAGGCTGGGGGGGGGCGTGATCAGATGCAGAAGGGACAAGAGAGAAGGGAGTGCAGGGGAAGATCATGTACCAACTAATGGAGGAAGGAATAAAAATGTTGTCTGATTTGTGGGATAATACAAAATAAAATTCTCAGACTGAGGAGATGGCTCAATTGGTCAAGTGCTTGCTTTGCAAGTATGAGGACCTGAGTTCAATCCCCTAAACCCACATTTCAAAAAAATAACTGATTGTGGTGACATGTACCTATAACCCCAGCACCAAGGAGGCAGAGACAGGAGGATTCTCAGGACTCACTGGCCAGCCAGTCTAGTCTAATTGGTGAGCCCAGGCCAAGGAAAGATTTTGTCTCAAAAGGTTATCCTCTGGCCTCCACACACACATGTATACACACACACACACATGCACATACATACATACATACATACATACATACATGCATGCATACAAATTCTCTTTTTTGTTCCTTCACTTGTTCTCTCTTTCCCCTCTCTCTACCCCTGGCATTCTAGGTGACTGCTTCTACATAGATGGGCTTCCATCCCCATCTCCTTCAGTCTGATGAACTTTATTAATATCCCAGGTCTAACTTAGATGGCTCTCCTTCTGAAAAACTTTGCCTGATTCCCAAGCATGGGTATTTCTAGGTACCCTGTGTCAGTATGTTCCAAATATTTTGAATGTGACCTAAAAATAATAAATATATTTTTATTACTCAATCACTATCTATCTATCTATCTATCTATCTATCTATCTATCTATCTATCTATCTAATGGAAACAACACATTTTAAAAATTCATAATTTCCCTTATGGGTATGGCACATCCTGTGATATTTCTCTTCTGTTCCATTTAATTTTTTTTGAAAATGCTAGTCGTGACCCACTAAGTTAATTTCATGACCCACTAATGGACTGGAAGCCCGCTGTTTGACAACACTGCCTCCACTCACCCTGCTGTCTCATTCTCAGCCCTGGATAGCAGGCAGGCGTCTGGGTCTCTGGCTGAATGGTAAACTCTGAGGACATGCAAATCCCCCATCTCTCCCAGATCCAACCCCCACCACGGTATGGCTTTAAATATGTTGAATGGGTTAACTGTTGAGAGGGGTGTGTGGCTGGAGCAAAAGTACAAAATGAGGAGAGCCCTGAAAAGCAAGCAGCCAAGGTGAGGGAGGTGAGTATCAGGTATAATGTGAGGGCAGCAGGGCAGACAGGCCTGGCAGGAGAGGAGCCGGCCCAGGGCACTGACTACAGAGGGTACTGCTTGACGGGAGAGATGACAAAGCTTTCTGGTAGAGCTCTGGGGAGCAGACAGTAAGGAACAAAGAGGACCCTATGTCACCAGGCTGGAGGCAGAGTATCCTATTATGGCTGTTCCTCACAGAGACCTGCAGTAGGAAGAGTGTGCACTGGGTACAGACACCAGGCCAGATCCTTCACAGATCCTTGTAGCTACCCGCCTGAGGTCACAGCTAGTGAGCAGCCCAGAGTGGACTGAAGTCAGATGGATCCATAGTCCACACATATTCCTTGCACCATTCTGCCCTATGTCTGTCTCACTACCCTTTCCTGGCATCTATTTGTGGATCAGTTTAAAATGAAAAACTGTCATAACAGGAGGGGAACAGATAGATTTAAGAGGGGGTCGGGAGGGTGGGCTGAAGATGGCACCCGTGTGGAAAGCCTTAAGGTATGGGAATGAGGCACAGGGCATTCATTCACTTACTCATCAAACATTTACTGAGCACTTTCTTTGCACTAGGCACTGACCAAGGTGCTGAAGACACACAAAACAAACATGGTTACCTACCCTCGTGAATATCCCATGGTGGAGACAGGAGGGAGTGAGAAGAAGAAAAACAGTTCAGGGCTGGGGCTGGGTGACTGTAGACAGGGTAGGGGGAAGGTCTCTCTAGGAAGTTCTTTCTGAACAGAGAGCAAGAAAGAGTTCCAGAGTTTCTGATGTGTGATCACGTTTGCTATCAGAGTCCGTTCCAAGGAGACCCCAGGCTTCTTCCACAGCCTCCCTTCATCATGCCACCTCTCTCCTCTGGGTTTCTAATTCAAGTCTGTCACTTGGCAGAATTCCTTCAGTGTCTCTAGGGAGGAAACTGGTCCATGTCCTAGATGACAAGCACTTACGCCGTGACTGTTATGTGGGTCCTCCTCTCTCACGGCTTCATGCCCCCAGTCTCTCTTTGATGACACCAGACACTATGCCTTGTGCTTAGGCTCTGGCCAAGATGTTCACTAATAATCTAAATACTAACCTTCATGGCTCCAAGCCTGTCTTTGCACACACTTCTCCTTCTGCCTCACATCCCCTCCATCTCCTGAGGTTATCTTTCAAGGCTCCTCCAGAGTCATCCACTCCAAGATGCCTTCTGGGACATCCCCAGAAGGGCACATCCTTGCTCCTGTGCTTCTGCCAGAGTTTGGCCCACTTTCTTGATGCTCTCACACAGCATTGTAATAATGACCTATTTACCCTCACAACTCTGTACACAAGGTTCATATGTGTTTAATGATTTTCCTATGGCAAATGTCTATTGTGAGGACTCACACATATGTACTCAATAAAAGTCTCTGAATAAATTACCAAGGGAATTGATAAGACAATGCGTTTTATTGGCATTGGAATCAAACTGACTGAGTAGCCAACACATTAAATACCTTCTGCATGCACTGTGCTGGGCACTGAGGGGGGAAATATCCCACCCTTGAGACACTCACGACCTGGCTGGGGAGGCAAAGGTACCTGAAACTCAGTAGTGGTAGTGTGTTAATAGCAGCAATCAGCATTGACTGATGCTTTATTTTATTATGTGCCAGGCACAGTTCATCACAGTGACCACATGGTTACACATCACCACCATATGAGAAAGGTATTTTACTGTCTTTGATATGCAGGTGAGAAAGCTGATGTGTAAAACCACCCAGGTAGGAAATGGCTCACTGCATCCCAGACAGAACACCGAACTTACAGGGCAGATGGCAAATGCTATAGAGGAGGAGAGGAGAGGGAGTTACAGACTGAGCAGACGCAGCACCTTGAGGGAAGAGCCAGGCCTTCACTTCTCTTCTCTCACCCCTGGGTGGGTGTCTGGAGCCCTGGGGAGACCGCTGCATGTAGGATGACTTTGCCAGGGTGCAAACGTCATCAATGCTCCCCACCAGGCGCCTCCCCAGTTCCGGAGCCCGAGGGGGTAGGAGCCAACGGCAGTGGCTGATTAATTTCCACTGACAAGAGGTTGTGTCTTCAGCAAGCACAGTATTAAATAGCTCCTTTTGATCATAATTAAGTTTCTCTCAAGCTGATGCTATAAATAGCCATGCCCTATTGATTGGAGGGTCTGGGCTGTGAGCTCAGCACCTCTAGGAGCCTTTTCAGGCCTGGCCTGGGCTCTTGAGTCCTACTTTTAGCTTCCTGAAATATAGTATTCCTGATTTCAAAGGCAGATACAACCCAATATGAGGCTTGAGGTCAACTCAATGTCCCCCTAACCTATTGCAGGATCAATTCCCTGGGTTACCTGGTTTCTCCAGGGAAAACCAGGACACGTTTTCCTCTTTCCCCACAAATATCCTTGCCCCTCCATCCTGTGCCTGGACACCTCGCTCACTATACACCCGCAGGGAAACAGGTAAACTGAAGCTCAGACAAATCTTTAGAGAAGACACTGACAACTAGGGTTGTCTCTGCCTCTTTCACTTCCTTAACAAAAGTATAACCAATATTGTTTTCTTATACTCAGTACTACGTTGAATAAAGTATGACAAGGAGGGGTCAGGGACCTTTGAGGCCCATAGTCACCCTGAAGGGTTTGAGGAAGCATCTAGAACAGAGCATACTGATTATAACCCCTCTGTGGAACACATTTTTATTCTGGCTTTTAAAAAAGCACCAGATGGTACACCTTTCTTTTCCATTAGATGCCTAGTAAAGTCATTCCCCAGAAAGCAACATGGTTCTTTCCCCAAGGCTACTTTCCAATTCCCTCACCACTCCACCCCACCCACAACCATTATCAGCAAGGTGCTGCTTAGTCCAGACTGTGATTTCCTGGAGCTTGGTTCTATTTTGCTCTGCCCATTTCTCAGGAGTTGATGGGAATAAGAGACAGATGGAGCCTGCTCTAAAGTTACAGCTGTCACTAGCCAGCAGTAGGAGCCAAGCTCTTGCCCTCCACTCTCTATGGCAAGCCATGGCCCTCAGGTCAGACCTGTTCCATCTTCTACTTTGGTAAATAAAATGGGAAGAGATACATGCTTCTTCCTTCACCTGGTGTCTGTGGCTGGTTTTGGACTGCACCCACAGAGCCAAGTTCATGAACCAGAATATTCAACACACAGAGCCAACCTATTCATTCACTCTGGAATTTTAAAATAGAAGTTTGCAAGCCCCTGCTAGGATGTGCCAGGGGAGGGAGAAGAGGGAGAAAGGATGGTCCCGTTGAAGTCAGACTAGGAGGAAACTTTCCTGTATGAGGACAGTGTAGCAGGAGCCACTGATACTTTTCCAGGAGACACGGATGATGACCCTGGAGCCTCTGTGGACTCTGCCCAGTGACTTGGCAGCCTAGAGATGGACTCTTCCCAAACCATCGACATATATGCAGAGACACAAAGGTGTGAAAATGTGTGTGTGCGCGTTGCACACACACACACACACACACACACACACACACACACACACACACAGCTCGCATGGGCAAGGTGGAGTAGGACAGAGAGGACAGAGTACAGATCACCGATATAAGTGACGTCCAACCTAACCAAGCTGTGTTCATCCCTGACAGATTCCTGGTTAGACTACTCTTGAAATCCTCCCCAAGTCCCTGCAGAGCCCTGAGTTAAAATCTGGGTCCCTGGGAACCTGACTGCCATGGGCCCGATTTTAATGTTCAGAAGCAGAACCATTCCCCAGCAAGAGAAGGAAAAGTTGGTCACTGACAGACAGCACTGTAGAGGCCCTGCAAGCTTCACTTAGCTCTTTGATATATGAACAGAGCAGAGGAGCTGCCAGGGAACTGGGGAGCAGGAAGCGGCTGGAGCCGCAGGGAGGAAACAGAGACATTAAGTAGAATCAGAATTAATGAAATAAAAACACATTGCATTTAGTCACTGTCCCCCATGTTCCCCAAGGCTCCCTCAAACTCTCCAGACTTAGAGCTGCTCAACTTCATCTCTCCAGGGGAGCTCCTGTAGCTCCCCAGGAGTCTCCCCTCTGAAGCTGGTAAGCCCCTCCATCTGACAGCCGTCTTGGCTTTCTGACAGTAGCACCCACCTGGTAGATGTGGGGGGTTTTGTTTATCTTTTCTCCCTCAGCATGAAGCTAATCTGGATTTTGGGGTGGTGGTGAGGAAACAAAACCTCCAGATTTGCTTTTACACCAAGGCTGCCGGAGGCCATATGCCGTGTTCTCCAGCTCTGCCATTATGCATCTTGCTTGTAATTTCTTTAGAATGACACTCATCATGTTCTATTTTATCACTCAATGACAGATCCATACAAGAAAAGGGAAACACACACACACACACACACACACACACACACACACACACACACACACACACAGCAAGCCAGACTGCATAACAGTTAGGCAGAGTAATTGTTCTGAAATTTTTCCACGAGCTGGACTCTGTCCACTTGCTTTAATAGTATGTTGAGTACACAGTTACCGTGTCTGCCTCTGAGTGGATGGCCTAGCCCAGGCTTCTAGAAGCACTTTCCCAAGCTCACTGGCTCTCTCTGAACTCTCCACCAAACCCTCAGTATTCTTTGCTGTAATTACTCAAGGATGAATATTTCCTTCTAGGGATGAAAAGCAACTATAAGCAGAGAAGCAGTCAGTGAAGAAAATTTTAAATGCTCCACCTTGAGCACCCTAAGGCCAAAATCTCCATTTCATGTAGGGGGGGTTTGTTGCCCCCACCTCACCCCAGGAAGCTCACTTAATCATCATTTCTCACTCTCAACAGGTAGGGCCTCTCTTGAGGGTTCTGAGGGTTGAAAGCTCCCAGAGACTCCTGTGAACTAAGCAGCAGACAGTAAGTAGGCCCAATGACTTCTGTGTCTGGGAACTAGCTGGGATGGGATACTTGCACTCTCTCCTGCCCACTGCTGAGGGACAGGGAACCCAAAGGACTGGCAGTGGTGACTGTACTATCCACCTCTGGTGCTGCGTAACCCTGAGTATGCAGTGGAATGTTTGCAGAGTGCGGCCCTCCCTCCGAGGTTTGAGGTGTGAGAAGCTTCATAAATGGTTTCAAACCCTTGTAACTCCTACCTTTCCCACTTCAGGCCAAAGCCCTTCATGGCCCAGGGACCTATTTTTCTACCCAACCTGGCTTCAGAGCTCTGCCAGTTACTAGGACTTGAAATCTGGATCGAGAGAGAATATTCTAGTGCTAAAGATTTTTTTCTCATTAAGAAATCTGAATCTGAGTCTCAGAGTACTTAATAAAGTCTCACTGAGCAACCCTGAGGGAGCTTGAAGCAGTCAGTCACCTTCCAGACAGAAAGAGGGTTCATCCCAATGTGTGAGCACTATATGAACCAAAGCTAGGGCCAGGGATCCCTACCAGTCTCCCCACAGTAGCCTCAGGCTAGAAGATTCCCAGGAGCATGGCCTGGGCAGCCCTCCTTTAGCCTGGAAAACTTGGGACAGAAGTGAGATGAGGTGACATTCGATAGTAATCACCCAGGCTGTGAGGGGAGAGAGGCTTGATACACGGTAGACTGCCTCGACTCCAGAGACGTGCTATCCCAAACCCACTCCTCTATTAAGACGACAATGAACGTGAGTCCTCAGGGAAGGGGGCAGAACAGAACAGGTTATTTCCAGAGCACTTTCCACGACACTCATTTGTATATTTCTTAATATACAAATGAGGGGAGCCTGAGGCCTTGGCAGTGGGTGAGGTTAGCAAGTGATGGGAAACCCCATTCAAATGCTAGCTTCTTTCTTCAGGGAAGCCCTTCTTCCATAAGGTGGTGCCTTGCTCTCTCCAGAGCACGGGGGAGAAGGCCTGGACAGGGGCAGCCTTGACCATGCTTGTGCCCTGGGAGGAGATCATACATTGCAGCTCTGGGGCCAAGCTCTCTCTGTCCAGGGACCTGGGCTGCAGCCTGGCCTATTTGCTCTTCCCTGATCAGCCGCCAGGGGCTGGCAGCCAGGTTTCTGCCTGGCCACAGAGGGCCTGTCCACCTGTGCTCATCAGAAATGCAGTGGGCGTCCTTGGCTGTCCCTCACAAAGCAAACATCGGCGCCAGCAAGGCCATTGTGCTCTGAGCAACCCCATTACCCTCATCAGACCCGGTAGGCATTATGTTTTCTGGTCTTTGTTGAATATGTCTAGTTTCCTGACCAACTCATCCCTGATAAGTAATTGTTTCCTTGTTCATTTCAGGCAGCTCCAAAAGAGGGAAGGATGGAGGATTGTGCAACAGGGACAGTCCTTTCTCTTGTTTCCTGACACCTGAAGGCCAGGGCTGAACTCTGCTTAGCACAGGGAGCACAGGCCGCTCTGCAAAACCCCATCACCCCACTGGCAGCTGCCAGCGTTTACCAAGCTCCTGCCCTTTCTGCCTCCTTTTCCGCCTGCTCTCCCTCTGCTGCAGGGTGGGATGGGAATACACACCTAAGGAAATCAATATTTTAAGGGAGGCATTTGAAGATCATTCTTTAGGAAGTAAAGTGTTCTGGGATCCAAGCTGACTGTGGTGCTCCTTGGCTGGCTGTGGGGCTGTCGATCTGCTTTCTTACAAGTACGGCAAAGGACTCGACTAGATCTCACCAGCATGTGTGAGTGATGCCTATAGAGCTGAGCCCTTGGGTGGCTCTAGTCCCATTTCTCTCCTCCCCACAGCTTCTGCCCTGTTTCCCTGGCTCAAGTTGCTGGCACACCATCTGGCATTCCCGGGTGAGCCAAGAATTATTTACCAGTGATAGCTCTGTTCATCTGACCATCGCCACCCATGGACAAGGGCAGCAGAGCTCATCTGAGTCCCAGGAATGGTGGATATTGAGCATGTACATGTGCCAGGTCCTAGCCTAGGCACTTAATAAACATCATTACTTTTACTCCTTATGATAGTCATTATTTGCCAAAAGAAGAGACTGAGGTTCCTAAGGTGGACTTCTGCTTGGTCATGCTGTAAACAAGTGGCAGAGCTGGTGCCCATGTTCTAACTAACTAAACCCTGCCAATGAGGTCTTCTGTGAGAAGCTGGAAGAGGGGCATGAAGCTAGGAGTGTGGGATGTGACTCGGGCTACAGTCACAAAAATCAGTACTAAGCCTGCCCATGGCTCTTGGTCCTTTGGCTTGGACAATGAAGTGCTAATGAACCACAGAGGATCATCCATTCTCTGACTTTTCACTGTGTTCTTCAACTCAATGAGTTTCCAGACCAAAGGAGCCAACCATTCATTACTTCCCACACTCAGGAACTGAGAGTCCTGCCCTGTGTTGGTTTCTGTGGCTCATTTGAAACAGCTTGGCCTTTTGACCATGCTAATGCCCATGTTGTTCCCCAGCCTCATTCCTGCCTCCACATTATTTCCCACTACGAAATTCAACCCGTGAATCTTATGGTAAGGTAAGTCCTTATTCTGTTGTGGGTCATGAAAATGGCCACCAGTATTTCCCATCTCTTCTCATTCAAGCCCTATGTAATGTGACAGACACCACAGCAACTTCCATCAAAAGGTGAGATCAGTATCTCTGTCCTTTGAGTGACAGCTTGGCCACTGGACACTAGTGAAATCGACATGAGCAGAGACTTAAAAAAATCTTTTGCATGAGGGCTTGGCCTTTTGTGTAGCAGTCAGGAACCCTGCAAATGCCACCATTCAAAAGATCTGTGCTACCCTGCTGAGTAGCGAGGGGCTAGAGCCAAGCCACCCATCCCTGCTGCCCCTGGTAATCAACAGCCAGGTGGCAGATCTGTGAGTGAGACATGCTAGACCACCCAGCTCCCCAGAGCCACAGATGGTCTGGGAGAACAGCAGAGCTGCCCAGTCCACTCAAGCTCAGGAATTAAGAAGTAACCAGTGTTTGTAATTTAAGTCTCTATATTTTGGGGCTGACGTGCTGTGCAGTAAAAGTTAATGGACTGAGGGGCTGGAGAGATGGCTCAGAGGTTAAGGCACTTGCTTGCAAAGCCTACTAGCCTGGGTTTGATTCCCTAGTAACTACAGAAAGCCAGAGGCACAAAGTAGTGCATGCATCTGGAGTTTGTCTGCAGTGGCAAGAGGCCCTGGCATGTCCATACACACTCACTCTCTCTCTCTCCTTATACATAAGCTATATATGTATATGTATATGTATATGTATATGTATATGTATATGTATATGTATATGTATATGTATATGTATATGTAAGTTAACTGATTCAAATGCCCCATCACCACCAAATAAAATTAAATCCTAAAGGAGAGTAGTATGTCCATGAGAGTATGATCTGATGCAATAGTTACAGGGGTCTAGAGGCAGAAGACCTGAGTTTGAAACTATTCTCTGCCACTGGGTGGCTGTGTGACCTTTGACAAGTAGCTTAATCTCCCTGTGCCTATTCTCTCCTCTGTAAATCAAATGATAGTGATGCCTCTTGCTAGAGTTTCTGTGAAAATAAGTTAACAAACACTGCCTGGCCTATTGTGTGAAGTTTGCCTGTCATTACTATTCACATAAACAGCTGCCACAGCCTAACTGTCAGAGTTCTTACTGGATGCAGTGTGCTGGCCATTGGATCACCAGCTGCAGTGGGCTACCCTGAGGCAGAGAACCAGCCTAATTACAAGGGACAGAGGTTAGAGCTCAGGTGACACATCCAGACATGAAGCATTGCTAGATGCAAGGTGGTGGATGACCTCCTGGGCAGATGGCTTTCTGGGGCCAAGAGGAGCCCAGGCAGGCAGTACTGCTTGCCTGTCACAGCGCCAACATATACACACAGGGGTTTCTTCTTTTGTGAAAGATTTGCTACAAAAAGCACAGCCTTGGTTGCTCTCAGTTATCTTACTACCTTCCTGGAGGCACCATCTCAGAGGTAATCTGTTCTCTTCAAAAAGAAAAAGTAGAGAGAACACATCCCTTATTCCAGGTATCTCTACCTGCCAACCAGCATCCCTGAACTGCTTCTGGTTATAACTCTATTGCAGTTCGGCAGAAGGAGGGAAATAGGCACTTATACACCAATAGAGCTGCCTGGGCTCCCAGCCAGGGCCCAGCAGGGTGGGGAGTAGGGCCAAGCCTCCTCCTGAGCCATAGGTCTGGGCTGTAGGAGCTGCCTATCTTCCTTAGCCTCTCACATAGTACTGGGCCTGAAGCAGATTTTCATTGCAGATGGCCCAGCTGGGACCCTGGCAGCAGGTGGGTGGGGTGGTGACTCCTGGGCCAGTGAATACCCAGGCTATTGAAACAGTTTTCCACCTGTGGGCTCAGCACACAGGTGGCAAGACTCAGATATAGTCATGGGAAGGACACATGTGGCCAAATGAGGTGGGAGCAAAGCCCTGAACAGTGGCCTCGTGCCACAGGTAGCCTGGCAAGCCCTAGGTCAAAACCAAGGTCAAAGGTATGACCAGGTGACCACACTGAGAAACACAGCCCTATGGGAGAAGAGCATCAAACCTGAGCCAGGAAGGTGGCACAAATTCCGGAAGGCTTCTCTTGCAGCAGAATCAAAGGTGATGTTGTTGAAATTCTTGCTATGACTTGGAGACACACACAAGAATGGGGACTGACTCCGGCAAAATGAGAAAAGGAAAGGAGGGGTATTGTCCCCTCTAGTTAGGTGAGCTCCCCATTGAGAGAAAGGAGGTTCTGGGACACCAAAAGGTTGACCCAATCTCTCTTGCCTTGCTCCCTCCACCTTCCATGGCCCAGGAGCCTAGCCATAAATGTCACTCCAGATAATCTGGGTGATTTTCTGTGCCCAGTGGTCACACCTGGATAGCTGTTCACCATTCTATAAAGTCAGAACACATGTTCTGCATGTCAGGACTGTTTGTTGACTGAATAATGAAACTGGTTCACAGCAAATCTGAGTTGGGTCTGCAACTGGAAGTTCTATTGTCCCCTGCCCACCCAACCTCAGCATTTTTTTTTTTGTAACGAAGACTGCAAATTCAAGGAATATTCCATCTCTCTGGTTAGGGAAGACTTCCCAGCAATTCTCTGGATTCTCTAGATAGCATTTTCTAAGAGAAAGGGATTAGTGGGTGAAGGGCTCATCTAAGGACATGAAACTCAGCTCTGGATCAGAATGGTGCTACTGGTATGACAGGAAGGATGACCTCTTGCAGGCTAGTCTTTCAAAAACAGAGAGACTCCAGATGGCAAAAAGAGAACAAATGCCCAGTGTCAAGATAGGCCAGGAGACCCTTAGTGCTAGCAGCCCTTCACATGTACACATGTGTCCCCATGTACCACCTCTATGCATAATGCACTAAGACTATAGTGCCTTTCTCTGTGCTTCTCCAGTCTTCACATTCTGCCTGAGTTATTTTCCCTTTCAGCTCTATAAACCATCTTTCCTTTGTGACTTACACACCTTACACACTTCTACCATTTCTATGTCTTCATTGATTTCTCAGGGTAGAATAGATCCAATGCTCTCTTGGCCCTGTTCCCTCTGAAACCACCAAATCTGGTCAGCCACACCCTGACATCATGCCATGGAGTGCATAGCCTCTGCATTTGTCTTACTGTGCAATCTTGCTCAGGGTGTTTGCTCAGACCTATGTGGATGCTTCTCACTCTGCCTAAAGAGAACTGTGGGTTCACAGCAAGGCAGTGATGGGCCAGTGGACACCCACTGAGCCCTTGCATGTGTAAGATACTCTTCTGGGGAGCTGGGATCCAGGCCAGAGTCCATATACAGAGGAGCCAGAGCTGCTTATGTGAGTGGGGGCTATTTCACCCAGGGCTTGGGGTGGTAAAACTGGGAGAGAAAGACACAGTAACTTGCCCATTTTCACCATGCTTCTCCTTCACTTTCACAGACCTATCACCTGTTCTACAGCCCCCATCCTCTCTCTGCATTCCAAAGAATGTTGGTGGGATACTCCCAGCCCAGAGGAAACTGCAAGCTTACCTTCTCCCCAGTCTTCTGTGATCATTTAATGCTTGACTGCATTGGAATAACTCAGAGTAATGTAAGCCACACTGCCCACATGGATGCTAATAGCATACTATAGATTTCCTGCATCTTCTGGGGGAGCTCATGTAATAAAATAATGATGGTGGAGAAGGAAAGGGCTATTTGTAGACCATTAAGATAATAGTAGATGAAAATTAAGTTGATGATGGGTGGGGTATAAAAGAGATCAAAGTGTGCAATTAAGAGAGGTAGTGGGAGACAATGGATGAGGTAGCGGGTCCAAACACCCCCAAAACCCAGGTACCTGTGTTGCACAAATTCTTGGCTGTTCTCCCCACAGGTCCTGGCAAGAACCCTGGAAAGTGGTTGACCTCAGAAGCTTCCATGGCCTCTATGGGCCTGGGTCACAATAAGTATGTTATAGGACAGATATCTCAGGTTCCTTGACCCCAACTTGAGTGACTTCTTTGATCATAATTATCCTTGTATCAAAACTGCTTCCTTAGAGCCTTCTGGGTCCTCAAAGTGACCTTGTCCTTCTGGAATATAGAGGAAGGAGATGATCGGGTTACATACAAAAGAGTCAGTGATCACTGAATCTCTCCAATCAATGAATGGACTGCATAAAATAGGGGATACTCTCTACCCCCAGAATGGTGTGGGCAAACCTGTTGCCATCTGCCGAGGTGGCTGTTGAAGCCAGTGCTGTTCTGAACAGTGACAGCAAGCTACACTCTCTAAATCTAAGACTCATGAGGCTTAAATGCCTGTCTGATCTTATCCTCTAAAAGCCTCTTGGTCCCAGGCTAACGTCTGATGCCTCCCTTTACCTAGTCCAACAGATCAGCCCAGGTAGCTAAATTCATAGCTCCCTGCTTTCTCCCAGCAGCACCTATGCCCTGCATCACTGAGGGCTACTGAGCTTTACTGTAACCTACTGATGCCACCCATGACCAGGAGCTCTCCAGAGAAAGGAGTCTCCAAGTAGGACCTCCCAAACCTCTTTAGAGAACTGAGTTTCTCATGGTCACTTTGGTTAAGGATTCTTTTAACTACTGCCTCTGTGGAGAAGAAATGAAATGGGAAGGCTTCCAGTGCCTGACCATTTAGAGGCCACTTCTCCAGGCTGTGGATTATCCAGGCTACTGGGCTAATGACCTGTTCTCTCTGGAAGCAGGAGAGGCTTGAGGCTTAAAGCTTGAGTAGCTGGGTAGGAGTTGAGACCTCACTAAATCCATCCCCATCATCATTCAGAAGAGGATTCTGAGGACCAAAGAGAGGAGACAATCTGCCCAAGTTTATGTGGCCAAAGGTGGTTCCATTCCCACCACCCTGGCTCCTAATCCAGTGACCTTCCAATGGTCTAGAGCTGCACTCCAGCTGCAGGACTTAGCCAGCCCACTTAAGCCAGCTCAGACATAGAGTGGGGACTCTGCAGCCTCTGCTCCTCAGATAGATGCCCTTACATGGAGCTACTCGTAAAGTCAGGCATGGTGTGTGAGATGGGGGCAGGGGAGTGGGCATGGAGTGTCCTCATCTCTCCCTAAGTCCAGCCCAAACTCTGCATATTCTTCTGGCTGCACGAGAATGGGGAGAATATTTTTTATTAATGAGCACCACACCCTTTGCTGGCTTGAGACAAGCTTCTGCTGTTGGGGGAGACAAGTGTGTTGCAGGGGGAGGAGGCACACTATGGCTTGGAAAACAAGGACATGGGTCCCCAAGCACAGAAATCTTGGAAAAATCCCAGCAACTTCTGAAGGCAGAAGAGAAACTGGCTGGGGAAGAAGGGACAGCCACATGCAGCACATTGCTCTTCCTCATCTTGTTCATGCAGAAATGGCACAAAAGACACACAATAAGTCTCAGAGTCACAACGTCAGAAAAACCAGAAGAGGGGGAGTGAGGGCCCCCAACTCACAGACACTCATTCACACCTGGTCTCTAGACTTCTTCAAGGAGCACACAGAGCACAAAAGTGGCACCCTGGTGGTAATATTTCCCGGGATGTGCTATCTATATTCTCCCACTCCATCTTTCCAGAAATAAAAGTGGTCACAGATCACTATAAGAGGTCAACTAAGGGGTATGGAGAATGAAGGATGGAGGATGGGAGGCCTGTCAAAAGCCCATAAGTAAGCACAGCACCCCCTCTACCCTGAGATGCCCTAAGACTACTGAGTGGAGGTGGTGGATGCCACCAAGCTACAAGGCTGCCTGGGACTGGAACCTCTAAGGGAAGATGGTCTAAGCGTTTGGAAAAGTCATTACAGAGTGCAAATTTACAATTTCCCCTCTCACATAATTTCTGGGATGGAGGGAATGCAAACTCCACCAGTTTGCAATACAGGAAAAATTCCCACCTCTGTCTATGCTATTCTCCCTCCTTCCCATCAGCCTGAGCTGAACCTGCTACTGAACTCCCCACCTGCCTGTCACTACATTCATATCTCCAAGGTGCCAGACAAGCCCAACTCCCACTGATGTGCCCACTGGCCTGGTCTCCCTGCCATGTATCCTTCATTATATTCTGTGTTCACCCTTCCTCATGACCTTTGCCCATGGACCCTGAGGTCCTCTGTTCTGGCATGTTTGGGAGTTGAGTGCTTCTGTCTTCCTCTCCTTTGCTCATGATGGAGCCTGGGAAGATTTCTCCACCTGGACAGAAACCAGGTGATGAATGGTAGGGGAAGAGTGGACAGTGCCCAGACCAATGCCAGTAGGAATCCCAGCTTTTCCATGGACCAAGCAGTTGGCCTTGAGCAAAGCAGTTTCCTCAGCTACCAAACAAAGGCAATCGTGAACACTCTCCTATAGCAGTTGGGAGGGTTAACTACATCTAAACAACCTGTACTTAGCATATACTCAGCCATTGTTCAGGCTTGGTATTATCAGCTACTTGTTGTTGTTAAAGGTAATGATAGCAGGCTCTCATGGTCAGGGCAAACCTATTTCTGTTCATTCATCTTCAGCAGAGATGGCAAACACCAGCTTCTCTCCTGCTAGATAACAACCCTAAACAGGCTCAATCACGGCTCTTAAGTCATTGCTTCTGTCCTGGACACAGGGCTCTCTGAATCCTAACCAACTGTGGAGGATGCTTTCACTCTGGAAAGCAGAAGCAGCTGCTGGCCCTTTGTACCCTGGTGCTATGGTCTCTCTGCTCCCCTTACATGTCAGGCCTGTTTTCTTCCCTCTGTCCCCCTCACCTCTTTTTTCATAGCTTTTACTTCACATTCTCATTCTCATGTTATGTTTGTTTATTGCTTGCTAGTGCCTACTAGTTTGTCACTCCAGAAAATTATCTCTTCTGCCCACAAGTTCTCTTCCTCAATCCCCAGGATGGTGCCTGGTGCATGGCAGTCCAACTTTATTTGTTGAACAAATAACCAAATGAATGACTGTGTTTAATTCTTCCACCACCATCTTTCAAGAACCAGCTGAAATGGCATTTCCTCCACACAGTCTTCCCTGATTCCTGCTTTCTCCACCTTCCCCTCCTCCTCTCCTTGGTCACTCATGTCTCTTTCCTTGCTGAAGCCAGGAAGGCAGCTCTGGGAGCAAAGACTCACTGTTACTGGGCTGAGGCTCTTGGGAATATAGTGAACTGTAACAGCATCAATGAGCCTCATTCTGAATCCAGCAGTATGGGAGCTTGGACACAATGTCTCAGTGCAGATTGGGACCCTAACACCCAGCTCGCAGGGAGGGGGTAGTTCCATCTTCTTAAATGAACTTGGCTGTTATGTTCACCATGATGCATGTTTGCTGAATTATAGAACCATCTCTTTCCCTGGAATCTTACCAAGGCCCCAAGTGGGAGTCTCCTAGAGGGGACAGGTCAGAGAATGGCTCCAGTGATGCCCACAAAACAATATTTTTCTCAAAGAGAAAGAAAGCAGTCCTATGCTCACAGAAACCTCATTATTCAATGGCTACAGGAACTCAACAGTAAAGCAGATCTCTAACACACCAGCCAGGGCACAGAAGAAGGGGTGGATAGATTGTAAGAGTCTCAAGGTGGTGGGATTAGACTGAAGCACTGCTTTCCCCCCACACACAGAGACTGACTGAGGCCTGCAGGACTCCACAGTGAATACCAATAACTCCACAGAGGAGGACCTACAGTAGAATGTGGGTGGGAGAGGGGATATAAGAGTACAACCTTTTGTTAAAAAATCAATAAACTTTTTTTAAGGGAATAAGTGGAAGCAGCAGTATCTTAAGTTCTTGAGGCTTCACCCCAGAGTTTGGCTCTGCAAGGACTAGGACTGAGATTAGATTTCATACATTAGCATCACCCACAACAATCCCACGTAGAAATGGTTCTGGGTTGTGACCATTTAGACCCCATCTCCCATTCATATGCCAGAATAAGCATTTTTAAACCCATAAACAAAGTCTGCTTTTCTGAGTTGGTGCTGTTTAATTATTACTGTAGAAGACCAAAAATAAAACCTCGTTCTACTCAGAAGACCAACCTTCCCTTTTAGTTCCAGCGTAAACACAGTATGAAAGGGGACTTCCACAGACCAAGAAAAGACTAAACGGAAGCTCTGGTACAGCTGTCTGTCTGCAGGTGGCACCAATATTCCTAATGAGACAGAGAGCCCAAGAACTAGGGCATGGAGCCCTGCCTTCATTTTTCCTTGGACAACCTCTTTCAATTTTCCTACTTCGGCTGATGAATTGGGGAACTTCCTCTTTAGTTTTATTCTCCTTGCTGAGTCCCAGAGCCATCTTCCACCTAGAAAACACCAAGGTTAACTGCAAGCACCACAGGGTCCAGAGCTGAGCCCATGGTTCCCACCTTGCCTCTTGACCCAGCGATTCCTTCCTCCTTCAGCATCTGCAGCTTCATGTCTCTCATCAGGCAGCCTGGATTCCAAAGTTCCTTTTGACTGACCCCTCCTTCTCTGGGAAGTCTTTCCCCTTTGGTTCTTTCTCTCCTGCTGCCATTGTCTCAAGTCAGGCTTCTTTACCTCTTACCTGAGCCATTTCTGGATGGCCATCCTGTGTCCAGAACATATCTTCTAACATTCACCCAGGAGCCAGCTGCCAAGCAACTATCCCTCATCAATACATCATGAGACCTCTCTAGTAGTGGCTCCTAAAGCCTACCAAGTGAGCTCCTTGCCCTCATGCTCCTGGGTCCTCAGCATCTCTAGCAGACTTTTCATTCCTGCTTATCTCAAGCTACTTTCCGGTGCATATGCTCTAAACACTAGCAAACATTAGTGAAGCTTCCCAAACATCACACCTGTTACTATTTACTGGGTTTCCCATTTCCATGCATTTAAATACTACTTAATCCCTATTATTGGTCTAGCTGAAATGTCACCTTTTCCATACATTCATTCATTAACAATTATTAAACATTTATTCTGCAACAAACACTTTGATTGCCTTAGCACATGCACCTTTATCTTCTTGTAACTGCTTATGAACATACTCAGATCCCCTTCTATATTCTAAACTTCCTAAGGTTGATATTTTATTCCTTTATTTATTTTTGTAGTACAAGTGATTGAACCCAGGGCCTTGTCCATGCTATACTTCACCACTGAGCTATATCCCTAGCCCATTTACATAAGTAGGTAGGTATGAATGTATGCATGCATGGGTGGGTGGGTGTGATGTGTAGTATATGCAAGTGTGTGCAGATGTGTACCCCAATGTTTGTGCCTGTGGAGACCAGAGGATAATATCAGGTGTTCTCTTATCACTCATCCACCTATTTTCTTGAAATGGGGTCTTTCCTTAACCTTCTTTAGAGCTTCTTTAAATCTGTGACCCCAGTGATCCTCTAGTCTCTGGCCCTTACGGACTTGGCTTACAGACATAGGTGGCCACATTCTGCTTTTTATATGGATTCTGGGGAGTTGGACTTGGTGGTTTCTGGTCCAAGAGGCCCTCCTGCTAAAGTGATTTTAACCACAACTTATTTGTTTTTATAATTCCAATACTGCCTGATAATGTACCTTGCAAACACTGAGTACTCAATATTTGTTGAATCAAATAAAGATTTATACTGTCAATGCTTTTGATACTTGTTAGTTTAATTTTCCTAGGCTTTTTTCCCTGTTAATGTATGCATGTCCAGAGAGAAGTAAAAATAAACTAATGATACTTCTTAACTGCTATAAGCCTATAATTAGGGTTAACTCTCAGTTATCTATGCCACTGGAAAAATAGCATTGGAAAGAATCCCATATTAGAAGAAAAAACCCCACATCATTATTTTCCATCAGTCTTTGACAGTATTGTGTAATTTTTAAGCAGCTGGTTTTCATTTTTAGTTCTGTTAGCTGGTTTATTGATACTTGTATTTACAGATCTCAGTCTCTGGCTGGGAGACAGGGATGAAAGGTGAGGTGGAAGAACCCAGTTCAGAATGTAAAACCTCAAATCACCACAGTTGCACATGCATTCAGAATTTGGCAGTATGCTGTAAGGTGTGGCCATTTCTTTAAGATGACTGTCAAGAGCAGAGACTTCTAGCTCCATGCCCAACCCATTTTGGTGCTAGGAATATGGTTTTGTTTATAGAAAATAACAAAGAGCCACTGGGAGTGATGAGGCTCAGGGATAGAAGGAGGGCTGTGCTTCCCATGGAGCTAGCATCCCAAGGTACCTTATTGTGCCACTGGAAGCCACTGGATGCGAAGCAAAGAAAGTGAGATTTGCCGTTTTGCATTGATAGCCAGTTAATGTAGAAGGGAAAAGACCCTTTTTGCCACTTCTGAAGCAAACAAATATCACACGTGGTGATTCAGCAGCTGCATAAGTTGGGGAAAATTGATGCACATTTCATGTGTCAGGGAGCTGAATCCCAGAGAATGGAGCCAGCCTCCCAGAAAATGGTTTCTTTATATAGTTCCATCCATTTATTGTTTGATTGGACTTTCTGTATATTAAATTCAAACTGTTCTGCCACTTGTGGGTATTATGATGCGTTGGCTCCGTGGGAAATAATGAAGGTGATGGGATTTTGCAGCATCGCATTACAAAGGAGGCGTCCCCAGCCTCATTCATCTCTCCATCAACTAGCTAGTGTGTAAGGTGGCACTTATATTAAAACGATTTTTCTGATTCAGTTTAATGACACTCATTCGAGTCCTGACACCCGGAATATGATTACACGAGCTAAATGCAATCTCCTTCCACCCATCATGGTCAGTCAAGGCCGAACTTTCCTCCTTCCTGTCCCACCTGACATATGCCCATCATCAGTCTGGAGCTGTCTTGGCCTGAGGGGAGCAGGAGGCAGAGAATTCTGGATGCTAAAAGTCCGAGGTTGACTCCTGTGGTAGCTTAAATAAAATGTCCCCCCATATGTTTAAATACTTGGTCCCCAGCTGGTGGCAATTTGGAAAAGTTGTGGAGCCTTTGGAAGGTGGAGCCTTGCTGGAGGAGGAAGTATGTCATTGGAGGTGGACCTTAAACTTTATTAGTCCAGCCTACTGGGTGTTCAGAGCTTGCTCACTCAGACTGCTCTGGGCTGCTTATATGGGATTATATGAGCCATCTTCCAACTCCTACCATGCTTTCCCCATCACAATGAGGCAAACCATTTCCTCCTATGAGTAGCTTCTGGTCAGGTGTTTTGTCCCAGCAGTTGGAAAGTAACTACTACAACTCCTTTCACCTTATCCTAATTTTCTTTAGAAGTTGGTCAATGTAATGGACTCCTTCCAAAAAGAGACTGTTGGGGCCTGGTCCCTACTTTCCAGAATAGAAACAGTGACATGGACATGACCAGAGGCTGAACTTTTAAGCTACATGTGAGTACTCAACAGTGTCAGCTTCCTGGAAGTGGCTGATTGCAAGCAAGGTCACCTACCCAAGGACAGGCAGACGAGCTCCTAGCCCACGTAGTGTGGCCCAGAACCCTGCATGGCCAGGGACAACTGCTTCTTCTCGGGTGAGAGAAACAAACACTCCCAGTGCTTTGCAGTGACTGAGGGGCTCCTCCCCTGCTGAGGGTGGGGAGAGCCCTCTTCCATTTACTTATACTATTTAGAGGCACAATAATTGTGGCTCCTGGGAAGAACGATGTTTGTGTTTACGGGTGTGTTTAAAGAGGGAAACCCAAACAAACAGAGCAGAGTTGAGATTACTTTCCAAAGATTCGGAAAGAGAGCTGTGAAATGAACATCTCTGTGGAAATCCCTTTCTAAAAACTGCAGTGATCTGAACTGCTGGCCCTGAAGGCAATGGGGAGCTCTGGGGTGAGGCACCCAAGAAGCTCAAGTGCCACCTGTCTGAGTTAACTTCTCCCTCCTGTACAGTATGGAAACCCTGCAACTACCCTGCTATTTAAACAGCTCCTATAGTCTCAGAGTGGTCCCTATCTGTATCAGAGCTAAGACTGGCCCCCTCAGGGTAGTGAGTACATGCCAGTCCCTTCCCACATGCTCAGTAACTATTGCATCGGTGGAAAAGAAAGGAACGTTCCATGCAGATGCTGACATTCCCTGCCTGCACCAGGTCCATTCTGAGATGCTGCAACTCAGCTCACTGTACTTGTTCGTTCCGTGTTGAGGTCTCAGCTGCCTGGGCTTTGGAGTCAACCAGTAAGGCCTAGAGTCCCTGTTCTCATGAAATATTCCTCCCAGGGCTTGGGAAGGTCTTCAGCTCTGTATCTTGGAGGCTGGTCCCCTGCTGTGAACTTTTCAAGTGATTTGGGGGGAATCAGGGCCAGCAAATGCTTCCTGGGATGCTTCCTGTTACCTCTACTTCCAAACACAGAATTCCACTCTTCTCCCTTCTCTGCTGTCCAATCCTTAATCCCAGCCAGTACCGTCCACCTCTTGCTGGGATTACTGTCACAGCTTCCCCGCCCAACAATGTACTTACTCCCCAGCAGCCACAGTGATTCTCAAAACTCTCCAGTGGCTTCCCATAATGGTGTCATGGTGGTCACGAGGCACCTGAGTGAGATGATTCCCTTGTTACCTCTCTGACCTCCTTTCCTGGTACTTCCCTGCCTGCTCCTGTGCAGCCAAACCACTGGGAATTTCTTGCTATTCCAAGAATATCACACTAAGGGACCTCCTGCCTGATGACCTTTGCATGTGCTGTTCCTGTTGTCTGGAATGCTCCCTGTGCTGTTCACATTCATTCAGGTCTCTCTCAGTATCATTTTTGTCTGACTTCTTGTTTTCTAAAATAGCTATTCTCTCTGCTCCACCTGGCCTCCTCCACTCAGCACCCGTCACATCATGTTGTATTCTCTGGAACCTGATAGGACGTATGCATTTACCTGTTTGCTATCTTGTCCAATCTACTCGAATGCAAGCTACATGAACTGTTTTCTTCATGGCCACATCCAGTATCTACTGGTCACTTAATAGATATTCGGGGGTTAAGCTACAGAATGGAAGGACATATCATGGTTAAAGGGTTTATCTACAGCCCACTTTCTGTTTCTTCCTGACCTTAGAGTCTCAAGGCAAGTATGGCCAAGTATCAAAAACAATGGAAGTGTTTGGGGATAATGTCCCTTGTCAGAAGGCCCAGTCTTTCTGAGGCTGAAGCTTATCCTCCCTACATCGTCTCTGCCCACAAACATCCTGCCTGACACAACAGCGTGGTTAACATCTGGGACAGGACTGATGTTGGGTCTCACATGGTCAGAGGAGGGTCATCCAGTGGGGAATTTGAAGCTGGAGAAACCGAGGTGTAAAGCTGTTTGGTTGAACAAAGACATATTAAGTGTCACTGTACCATCAGGCTTTATTCTGGGCAGAGATCATACAATGATCTTTGGAACAGAGGTCTGTCCTAGAAAACCTCATATCCAAGAAGAAAGACCCAAGAACAGCTGAAATTGCTAAAATGTGGCAGTGAAAAGAGCTATAAGGGGAGATAAGAGGAAGATCCCCAACCCTATGTGGTGGCCTAAATGTAAAATGCCCCCCCCCCCATGGCCTCATGTGTTTGTCATTAAGTCCCACACTCAACCCTAGCTGGTAGAGCCTTTGAGAGGTGAAACCTAGCTGGAGGATATGTGTCACTAGGGGCTGGCCTTGAGATTTATTAGTACAGCCCTACTGGGTGTTCACTAACTAGCTCTCTCTTGCTGCTCCCTCCCAGCTGCTGTGACAAGATGCGAGCCAGTTTTCTGCTGGTGCTATGCTTTCCCCACCCTGATGAAACGTCCCCTCAAGACTGTAAGCCAAAATAAACCCTTTCCTTCCATAAGATGCTTCTGGCTGGGCATTTGTTTCCAACAATGAGAAGATAACTGCTACATCCTAGAAGGCTAGGAAGATCTCCTGGAAGAGATGATGTGGATTTACATTTGGAAGATAATGAGAGTCAGTAAGACACAGGAGCAGAGAGAGGTCATCTCCACAACACAAAGAGCATCCAAGTTCAAAGGAATGGAAATGAGCCTCATTTGATTCATCTTACAAGTTCACAGTAGACTGACATGCAATTAGAGTGTATATACTCTCAGAGCCCATCACACTACCTGGTGCATGCAATAAATGTTGAAAGAATGAAAAGTTCCTCATTGGGATGCACATCTTCACCCTCTCTTATGAATTTTACCACCAGAGAACTACCAGTTAAGAAATGTCATCAGAGAAAAGACTGTGAGGTCATTCAATCTCAGTAAAGGTGCTATGATCAGTCCTTTGGGCACCAACCCATGCCCATGCAGGTGGCACTGTTAATCAGTACCTAGGCTGAGGTACTTGGCCACTAGAAGGGGAGTTGGAGGCAGGGCCCTGGAGGAAGTGGGTGAAGGTATAGACAAAATCCTGGAAATTGAAGGGTTAAAATAAAAATGGTTATCAGACTTGTTCCTCTCATGGCACTTAGGAGCCTAATCAAGGACCCCAATCTACAGTGCTCCAGTCTCTCCCTCTCAGCCTGAATTTACTGTCCTCCTGTTACTTCAGGCCCCTTCCAGGATTGTATCTGAAAGGAAAATGCAAATCACCTGGTGGCCACTTTGTGGTTGGAAGAAGTAAAAATCTATTCTGTTTTTGTTAAAGTGATTTTTGAGCACTGTCCAAAGCTCTCACATCTCAGAGCATGGGGTGACAGACAGGCTGCTGATCTCAAATTACATAACTGAGTCAACCAGCAGTGGCGGGCCACCTCAAGAGAGATGCTGCTCTACACCTTTCCCAAGCCCAGCTCCCTGTTTTTAAGATGTCCACAAGCAGCCCATCCCATTCAGGCCTTAGAGCTGGCCCCTCATGACCCTTGTGCAGAGACAACTGCTCACAAGATTTTCCTCCCATGTGCTCTCCTCATCCCCAGATCCTCACCAAAGCTACCCAAACAGATTGGTTCAGGGAGCTCAGGCCACTCGTGAAGCCAAATAAAGCCAAGCAAAATTAAGAAGGGAAGTCTGCTTCGATAAAGTTCACCTTGTATAATACTATGCTTCCAAACCAGTTATGTTGGTCTTATTTAATATTGGGAGTTCCATGTTATCCCTTTCCTCTGCTAACAGAGGTAATTGGGGATTTGTTTTATTTATAGCATCAATTATGAACATGGAAATTAATCCTTGAATGGTGCATCTGGGAGCTCAACTGTCAAGGGAACCCAAGGGAAGCCTGGGCAGAGCTTGGGGGTCTTCCCCACCAGCACAGAAAGCTGAAAAAGGAGAGCAATCTTCAAGCCAGGCTGGCAGTTTGGGCTATTATTGTTCTTGTGTGCTTATAGAATTGTGAGATATTAAACAAACAGTAATAATTGCTTCAGGAGATGCCTCCCTGGAGGACACGTAGTCACTCAAGAGTGAGGTGCTGGGAAAGCAGTAAGAGATGACGACGAGAGCAAATACATCCACGCATATGGGTTCTCATCATATCAGCTGGTGATGCTGTAACTGGGAAGGTGTGGGGCAGACAAAGGCTGCAGGCATGAAGAGGCAGGTGTCTGCTGGGAACTTCTAGAAACAACTGGATCATGGCAGAGTGTTGGTCCTTGGTACTCTATGGCTATTTGGGCTTAAATACAGGATAGACTAAGAAATTAATGGGCTTTCTCAAATGATTGGACTGGGACACAGCTAGCCAGTGAATGTGATCAGGACAAGAACCAGCCAAGAGAGAGGAAAACTATTCCAGGGTCAAGCCAGCAAGTTCCCCATCAAGGGCAAGAAGATACCCATGGACCTATAGCACATCTCAGTAAGCAGACCAGCCAGCAAGTAAAGGCTGCTGTCCTGGAGAATCCGGGCTAGCACAGAGCTCATAGAGCTGTGGTGATTGTGGGAGCTGCTGGCTCAAATCTTAGATCTACCCTCAAGAGAGGACAGATAGGTCCAGAAGGGACTCAGAACAGTATCAGGCCAAGCAAATGGGGAAGGTGCCCCATTGACCCTGACCTCTTCATTAAAAAGCATTTGCCAAGCACCTGCTATGTATAGCACCCCCCCAAAAAAAATGAGCCTGGTAATGGTGCCAAGGACCAGCTCAGGTCAAAGTCAAAGTAGCCCAATCCAGCACTGAGCTACAACCAGCCAGAGTGGAGGGAAGATGAAGAGGTTACTGTCTTTTAACTTATCCGAATTTAAGGAAGGCATGAGTAAAGGCTTCCTTTCTTCCTTACATTTCATTCTCTCAGAAGAAAGACATTTTAGTGTATTGGGGAAGAGAAACAAACCTGTTCCCTGTTGGGTGTGGGTAAGGAAGTTCACAGGACCCACAATCAAGGGACTCACACCTCTCCCAGATGCATGACTTCTTTTCCTCTCTCTCCAGCAGCCTGCCTGCTCTCCCTCTTTATCCCCCCCCCCAAAGTAAATGGAAGGCCAAGATTATCCATCCCTTTGTTCTGGACTTGCCCCTTGACCAATGTCAAAGGAAACCAACAGTTTCTCTCTTACCAGTAAGTAAACCACAAATGAGACCAGAATAAGAAAATTATGGGCTTTAGCTATGAAAGCAGCCATTAATTTCCAATGCACTATTTAACCTGCCTGAAAGGAAATGTGTGATTTGTAACACCTCTGTGTGCCCAGGACAGTGCCTGCTACATAACCCTAACCGAGCTGATGCTTTCTTGACTAGCTACATGACTAGAATAGACTATCTCGCCCTGAGGCCATCTCAAAAGCAATAACCCTGGAGGTCTGGTTTCTACCTAGAGGTAGATGGAGTGGGAACGAACAAGCAAAGGTCTAGAGTGAAAGAAGAAAGGGTGTTAAAGGCCCTCGGGAAGGAAGGCATTTGAAAATTACCTCTGGCCCTCATCAGCCATGCAACTTTGGGAAATATGCTGTACTTCTTTAAACCGCATACACCTTGAACGGATACAGAACTTTCCTACCTAGCAGGGCTGCTGTGAGCACTTCGAGATAATATATGCAAAGTGTTTAGCACACTGCTGACACCTAGTAGATGCCCAGATGCTGTTATACTAATAATAAAAACGAATGGGTAGGTGGCCAGTGGAGTTGCCATTGATCTGCTTAGAAAAGATCCTGTTTTAACTCTGATACCCATCAATCTGCCTGGTGTTTATCCCAGGTTGGTCCCTCCTTCTTGTATCTTGAGTATCATTAAGAGACACCTAAAGGCACTGGGCAGTCAGAACCACATCAGAAGACCTCCTAAAGGCTGGGATGTGATGCCTACCCATGATTAAGGTTCCCTTCAGGAAGGTGCAAGTGTGGCCAAGCTCAGCATAGAAGACACAAAGGTATACTCAGCTTCCCAGCTCATTTTATCCCAAGAATACCACTGCCAAAAGCTCAAATCTGCCACTTGAGCCAAAAAAAGACAGTCACATAGATATTCATTGTTACCTACTCTGGAGAGCAGCTAGTTGAAAGTGCGCATGTGTGTGTGTGTGTGTGTGTGTGTGTGTGTGTGTGTGTGTGTGTGTGTGCAGAGAATGTATGGGAAGACGGGAAGAAGAGGAGACAAGGTGGCCTCCCTCAGACAGAGGTAAAAGGAATGCCCTGATCAAACATGGTCTTTGCAAATGGATAATGACACCCCATGCTCTCCCCTTGGTATTCCTTTCCCTCCCTTGTGGCAGAAGAACAAATGTAATCATTTTAAAAGGTCCCATCACCTGCTCAATCATTCCCAATAAGCACATGCAGCACTATGGAAAAACCATCACCACTGCAGCCACGGGGTTCAGGCAAGAAAAAAAATCAAATCACCAGGATGCCACCAACCGAATTGTCAAAATCCAAATAAAAAGCTTCATGAATTCTCCATCAGCAATATAATGCTTCCCGGTCTAAGCAAATATGGACCCAGCATATGAATTGTGGAGGGACTTTGCATTAGCCTCAAAGGCTTCCAACAGCTAAAGCAGAAACCCCTGTGAAATCTATGTCTCCATATATCTGCCTTCATTGTCTCTAATCCTGTTAGGGTAAAGATAGTAATCTCCTTCCTGGGCCCCCCTTCCTGTGATGGAAAGATTTATATCCCATGACCACATTTCTGTGACCTCAGTAGAGAGATCTTGGCACCATCCGAGACCTCACTGAGCACCTGTCCTCCCTCTGTTGATTTTGCTCCTTGTCTGACTACACGACCCATTCAGAGAAAAAAAGAAACAGGCACCTTGCTCTGCCTATTTTTCTAGATTGGGGTCACTGAGAAAAAGTCTGATCAGAGCTACTGAATTTTGGGGCTTCTGTGGCAGCAGAGAAGAGTGAGCCACAGAGAAGGCATCTTGTGGCTATTTCACAAGAAAGAAACTCGGGAAGGAACAGTGTCTTGTGGAGAAAGAAGTCTGTATGTCTACATTCAGCCAACTTCTCGGCAGACCTCTTCCACCTCACCCAAGTGTTCCTCCACAAGCCAGATCCTAGAAGTACAGATGCATGTAAGAATGCAGCTACACCCCGTCCTGACACACACGTACACACTCATCACATCTAGAAAACAGAAATGGCGGCTAAAGAAACACATGCCTCAATCCCCAAACAATGGATTCAGAGAAAGCCACCACTCCCCCCAACCCAAACAAACTTCTTATGAACTTCCCCCTCTAATGACACGACCTTCCCTGGACTAGGATGGGGGACTCCTCTCCCTTGACACCATCCAAAATTTCATGTTCCACTTAACTCCAACCTTGTCCAAGTCCACCGGCACTGACTTACCCCAGAGTGGTCATGGTGACGATGGTGTACCAGAAAGATGCCGGGATGCTCGTGAACTTGCTGGCAGAGGAGCCCTTCTCGGCATAAAACATCACAGTGGCAAAGATGATGATGGCCATGGTGAGGGAGAAGAGGAGAAAACCCAGTTCGGAGGCACAGCTCTTGAGGGTGTAGCCTAGGATCCTGAGGCCCTGGGAGTGTCGGGAGAACTTGAAGATCCTGAAGACTCGAAAAACCCGGAGTGTGACGAAGGCCCCGGACACATCCTCGTTGTCGGTCATGACCAGGCCGATGTAATAGGGCATGATGGCCACCACATCGATGATGCTCATGACGCTGCGGATGAAGCGGTAGCGGCTGGGCGCCGCGAAGAGCCGCAGCAGGTACTCCACGGTGAAGATCATGACGCACGCCGTGTCCAGGCAGAAGAAGGCCACCGAGTAGCGCTCCCCGCACGGCAGCTCCTTGCTGCCCGGCACCGTGCCGCACGGTACCGTCTCCACCACGTTGGTGATGACCGACACGGCGATGAAGAAGCCGGTCACGTAGTAGAAGACGAGGGCCAGGGTGCTGGTGTGCGGGTTCTCGAAGGCCCGCCACATGGTCTGCCGAAAGCTGAGCGACGGCATGGACTCCTGGTTGTTCTCCGAGTCGTTGTCGTCCATCAGGCGCTCGGCGTTCTCCCGCTTGCGGTCCTTGTACTCCTCGTAGCAGCAGTCCCCGATGATCTCGGGCAGGATGCCGTAGAAGGCCAGCTCGTCGTCGTAGGCCGAGATGCACTCGTAGCGCGGGTAGTGCAGCTTACCTGTGCGGTAGAAGTTCAGCACGCAGCGGAAGACCTCGGGGTCGCGGTCGAAGAAGTACTCCTTGGTGTCCTCGTTGAAGAAGAACTCCTTCTCCGTGCTGCCCAGCAGCGTGTCCGGGTAGCGCTCCAACGTGGTCCTCCAGGTCTGGAAGCGCCGACCGCTCACGTTCAGGACGATCAGCTCATCCTGTCGCTTGTTCTTTTCGGCCGGAGCTAAGGGCATGGGGCAGTTGGCCACCGGCATCCATCCGATGGCCGCAGCCCGGGCGAAAGGCAGCCAGGCTGCAACGCCGGCCGCCATGGTGACTCCAGCTCCTCAAGACACCGGGGACACCCAGCTTGGAGTTAGTTCAGCGACCTCTGGGGGGACAGGAGGAAGCAAAGGAAAATAAATAATAAAAGAAAAGAAAAGGCTGAGTCTCCCAGACTCCCATGAGAAAGGGGGTGAGGGGTCGGATCATGGCTGAGCAAGAATGCAAGTCTCCAAGGTAAGTTCAGCGGACGGAATCCATCACAGGTCAGGGGACTTGATTTCTCTTCCCCACCCAGAAAGGGCTCATCAGATGCTGCCGACAAGCTCCAAGAGTGCTCTGGAGCACTTGGAGGGAAAGCCTCTTAGTAGAGGGAAGATGTGGGAAGATGGGTAATAATGAGCTCCGAAAGGTTATGGCGTTATTACGGATTTAAATTGGGAGAGGGTAAATGAGTTCTCATTAAATGAATTTAAAAGTGGGATAAACATGCTAATTTTTATTTCACTCTCCATCCACCAGGGTAATCAGGGATGGGATGTGGATGAAGGAGATTAGGTAAACATATCGTTTCTACTTCTCCCCAGTGAGGAGAAGATTGGGGCTGCCTAGGTCTGGAAAATTCTGCCTTGATAGGTGACCATAGTAGGCCCAGAACTTAGTGAAATTCTGTCTCTCTCTCCCACGGGAAAGACTTTTTTTTTTCTGACAATGTGCTACTTACTCTTTGCGATGGACACTTGCTCACCATCCTTGCCCTAGCAACCTACTGTCCAACTGCAGCCTTCAGAGCCACGATGGACCTCCAGGGGAAAGGTTGTGAGGCTGGACAGGGTCTTTTCCCTTCTCTGGGAATGACTTCTTGGATTCCTGGTCCACCTGACTTCCACACATCATCCCTCTCCCTCCCCGGAGAAAGCTGATCCACTCTCACTGCCTTCTCTAGCTTGCTCGCCTCCCATCTCCATCTGCCCAGCACCCAGAGCTCCTGCCCGTTATATAACAATATGCCTTCCCATGCCAGCCTCTCTCACCTGTTCCCTACTGCTCCCTTCAAGATTTCTTCAGAGCTAGACCACCTTGTCCCTTCACCCACAGCTCCTCTGCACCACATTTCCCCATCACCTGCATGGATGGAAGGAACAATGGCATGGAGAACTATATTTAGTATTGGAAAGCAGAGTTACCTTCCCAAATCTGGCTTTTTAAAGATGATAGTGAAATGACTCTGCAATCCCCAAATGTATACCATCTGTGGGAAGACATGTGGTGACACAGAAACACACGTAATAGTGACGGGAAATTGTTTGGGGTTGGCACACTCAACTCCACTAATCCTAAACTAATCACAGCCAAATCCTAACTTGGAATAATTTAGATTCTCTGGAATGCACTTGGTTTGACTGTGTTTAAATAGATGAAGTAGAGGTGACTCTTCAGTTTTTTGTGGGTTTTTTTTCCCCTGATACACAAAGACTTGTAATGGAACCTGCTCTTCACATCTCCCTGTAATGATGCTTCACCTGCGTCTTGACTCTAGTTCTTTGGGTTTCTTTCAATCCTGAGCTGCCACTGGACTTCTCTACCTGGACACCTCTGAAGCTGCACAGGTTTAAGCTACCTCCCTGAAAAATATTGCTCTTTACCTCTTGTTCACAGCATCCCTCACCCCAGGCCAGTAACCTTGGCCATCCCAAGGGCTGCCAAATAATGAGACAACATGAAGGCCTGTATTTCCTCAGTTCTTCCTACTGGAATTCGTGTCTCTTACTGTCACCCCTACCTTATTTCTCTTATTCCTGTGAAATCCAGTCTACTCAGAGTAGTTTCCCTAAAGCAAGGTTCTGATTAAATGAAACCCGAACTTCAGAGCTTAGTATACCAGCATCATTTTAAAAAAAAAAGAAAGAAAGAAAGAAAAGAAAAAAGAAAATGGACCTAGGCTCCAGTAACAAGAGCACAAACTGGTTCATGAGCAGATTCTTGATGTCTGTCTCTGGTCATGCTTTCTTCTGTTCGTTCCCTCACCCTGCTTATTAGAATCCCACCTATTCACCCTCACTATGATGTTGCCTCCTCTCCCACTGTGAGACTCTCACATTCTTTGGGCTCTCATCATTCTGCATCTGTTCTCTAATATCTACCATGCCCTAGCCAGGATTACATTATACCTGTCTTGTTAACAGTGACGGCTAACAAGAAATGGCCAGGTACTCTATGCAAGACATTACACTGACTGACTCCCATGGATTATCTCACTTAATCCACACAGAAATCCTAGGCAGAGATGTCTATTGTGCCCCCATTTAATGAATAAGAAAGTCTAAGGTTTACCACAAGAAGCCTGACAACCCCAAAGCATAGGACAAAGCATAGGACAGGGATTCCATCTGGGGCAGTTTACTGAGTGCTGACCATGCTAGGCATGGTACCCCAGCTTGATCATCTCCATCAAGCCACCAAAAGCCCTGCTTTTGGGGTAGATACCACTGTCATTCTCATATTGCACACAGGAATATGAAGGCGGCCTAAATGATTACTACAGTCTCACTGGCAGTCAAGAGTACAGCCAAGCCACACACAACACACCAATTCTCTATGTCCCCCCCCCCAACTAAGACCTTCTAGGGCAAAGGCCACAGAACCCCAGCTTTTCCATGCCCAGTGCATGGATAGATACTGAAACCAGGAACCCTGGTCTAGAGATGCCACTTGCAATCTATGAGTTTTACTCTATGCTTTGCTACTGAGTTCCAGGACTGCCAGGGGTGGGTGTTCTCTCTCCAAACAGTGAACTCTAAAGACAAAGTTGAATTAAAGCCACCCAAGACTTGAATGTCTACAGATTCACCACTGACTCAGTCAAGTGCCCTCAGGAGCTGATCTTACCTCGGTTTCCTCACCTGCATGCTAAGGGGGCACTTTCCCAGGTCCCTCTGCTCCTTAATGAATGGAGGTTGTTTGCAGTGCTATAGAAGGGAAGATGAATGACAAAGGCATTTCCTGTAAGTGCCATCTTTCAGGGGACAGGAAAACAGCATGCGTCTGACAAGCTCTTGATTATAGGAACCAAGGAAAGAGTGGGGGCCATTCATCCATGACAGCAGGCAATCCAAATGCCACTGAGAGGAGATGCAGGAACACATTCTACATTTTATATCTTTCTTCAAAACATTCCCCCTTATAACAGACACTCCAGTCCCTCAGCTCACACTTGGTTAAGTTTCCAAAAGGTAAGGGTCTGGGAAGCAAGCTGAATGCTGGGTATAGATTACTCCAGTTCTGACTCAGCAGTGTTTACTGAGCACTGGGAATACTCTGGACACTGTCCTAGGCACTTTTACATAACATTTAATTTATTTATACAAAAATCTTAAGATGTTTTGGCCCATTGGCTACAAGTACAGAGCCTGAGAATCAGAAGTTTCCTTCAAAGTGGCTAAGTTCCTTGTACATTGGAGACACAATTTTCAAATAGACTATTAGCTTTCCTGAGTTAGGTGCAGCCCTATGGTGTCTTCAAAGAAGAGACAGGGTGTGGACACCCCTTTCCACCTCCCCCAGGAATCAGAGAGTATGGGCTCCAAAGACGTTGTAGTCCTGTTCTATCCTTAACTTGTGGAAGCAAGCACTGTCATTCTCTCTTGTCTGTAAAATGAAAAAGTAGACAAGAAGGTGACAGAGGACCCTTTGGTTTAAATATTCCTTGATTCTCTCAGATCCAAAACATGGAGATGTGGTCTCTCTGAGATTGCCTCACGATGGCTGCCCATGCAGAGCGAGAAGCAAAGCATCTGTGCTGGCTGCTGTGGGGATGCAATTAGCCTGAGCCTCATCTCAGCAGAGGGAGTTCTGGGAATTCCTGATGAGGCTGGTGCTCATAACCTGCATCACTTGGAACCCAAGGTAATCCGAGGCCTGGCCTGACCACACCATCCCTGGTCATCCTCCTAGAGGGGAAAGGGAGACAACAGGCCTTAGGTCTCGGGACCTTTGGCTCTTTTGTTGTTTTCAAGGCTAGCCCTAGGGTAACCTTAACTCACTCTGTAGCCTAGGATGGCCTCAAACTCACAGTGATCCTCCTACCTCAGCTTCCCAAATTCTGGGATTAAAAGTGTAAACCAACATGCCTGGCTACCTTTGACCCTTAACATCTCTGTTTTATCTCAGAATGCATCTCATCTCATGGAAGACTTCTAGCAGAGTGTGGAAATACCCTGTAGAACCACACAGTTAGTCAGACACACAGCTCCATACCTGAAGAGGACAAAGCCATTCCCTTTCTATTCTCCCAGTGCTGGCCCACTGGATTCTAGAGCCCCAATGCCAGCTGTTTGTCTCTGCAAGCTGAACCCCATCTCCTTATTCTCTGCTTTGCATCAACTCCTCATTTTCGAGGGCCATGAGTATTTCACAAACTGCTTTCAGATGGATCGTTGAAAGCTCAGAGGGAGGCAGCAATCAACTATACCCTATTTATCCTAACGCTTCTGGTCCCAAGGCCAACCCTTTACCCATTGCATTAATGGAGAGCAATCTTCCTCAAGAAGGCTAAGCAAACACCAGCCTGTCTCTGGAGATTCAGAACCTGTCCTCTTGGTAAAAAGTACTTTTGCTACTTTCTGTGTGCAAGCATATTTATGTGTGTGTACACACACTTTTGGTTTGGAGGGAGAAGACAGGTGTCTCATCAGAAATCATGCCCAAGGCCATACCAGCCACATCCACTATACAGCCCTGCAGGCATGACCCAGCTCAAACAGGGCATCTGCAGGGCTCACACTGCAGCGCTCAACCCTGACAGCATCCTTGCCTTCTGGAGCCGGCCTGGGTATGAATCCTGCAACAGGCACTACAGTGCGGCCCCATTTCTAGCCAATGGCACGGCACACGCCTTCCATGCCAAGGTTTTACTAGGACGTGGATGCCTTACAAATGAAAAATCCGAAGCTATTTTTGTTTGTGGCAAAAGAGTTGGACAGGGGGAAAGATTTGGCAGTGGGGGAGAGGAAGGCTGGGAGAGAGACATTAAAAACAGGTAAGCTCAGAAATGACAAATGTGAAAATTCCTGGGTAAAGAGACCATTTTCTCTTTTTAAAAAAGACAGCTGCCCTGTTAAACAGTTTTCAGATCCATCTATTTTGGAAGTAGAGGATCAGAAATGGACAGAATGACCAGACCACCACCTGTCCCAGGGATTAGCCCCTAACCTAAGCACAGACATAAAGCAGCCAACATGTCACATCACCATGCTCTGCCCTTCACTGACCTCAGAAGAGAGTCCTCAGAAACTTACTTTCCATAATCTGACATCAGATTCCTAACCCAGAATGGATTTGGTATGGGGAGAGGTCCATGATCCAGGGGTGGGTCTCTCCAGTGTCCATGGGATTTGGTTAGGACCGCAGGAAATCACAGTGTGAACCAAGCTGGAGATCCCTTGGGGTGCCAGCCTGGGACACTCTGAGATCCTCTTCTCCACAGTGCCACTCCTCGGATAGCCAGGGCACTTTCCTGAACTCTCAAAAGCAGACAAGAACAAGCCACTACTTTTTCTTCCTCTGGGGGTCTCTTGTGTACTTTCGTTTTGTGACATTCAAGAAGCAACAAGGAAAAATAAACAGATCGGCTCTTTTCTGTGGGCCAACGTGTTCCACACAAGGAAACATACACAAGCTTTGCATTGCATGCATGTCCAAGTGCCCTTTCTTCAGAGATTTAAGCCCTCAGACTTCCTTGAAGTAACAGTAAATAAGGTATCAATTTAAACATCACCTACATTCATGTTAAGACCATCCTGTAAGACCAATGCATGTCTGGTTTTACAGATTACATTTTGCATGGAACCCCAAGAAAGTTCAGAGGCACTTAAACAAATACATGGCGCTTTCTCTCTGCTGTGAGATTCCAGGTCTGGAACCTCCGCCTGTTGCTGACTTATCAGGGCTGCCCTGGGATAAAAGAACATCGTGAACCCAAATCAAATGCCAGCACTCAGCAAGCTCAGGAATTTAGTTGATTCCAGGTAACTTCTCTACCCAGTCCTTCCCCACCCCAGTGTAAACACCTCCTAAAGCAAACCGAATCTTCGAAACCCCTTTCCAGTGCCAGCGGCCTTTTCCAGGGCTCAAGGCATGGAAGGGGCACCAGGACCAGATGGAAGGGCACCTAGGCACAAAGCAGGCTCTCCGGGCTGGACAACTTTGCGAAGCGCCCCAAACCGTTCCCAGATTCCACTCTCAGCCATTTGTGTCCTCCTCAGCTTACAAAGAGCGGGGACCCAGCAAACCGTGGCCACCAGCAGCCAGATCCCGGGGCGCCGCTCAGACACCCCAAGGCAGGCAGGCCAATGGCAAGAGGGCAGAGGTTCACACCCCCACCCCCAAACCTCTCAGCGCCTGGTTGCCCAGAGGTGGCTCTTCAGCCGAGAGAACCCACGCCCCCGGGCCGGCTGATGGCTCCCCCACGGCACCGGCCCCACCCCCAATCCTTCCGGCGCCCCAGCGCCCACCCACCCGGGCGCGGGAGTGGGAGGGTGCCGCGTGGGCAGCTGGAGCAACAGGCGTGGGAGCAGCGCTCCTCGCACTTGCTGGCTGGGGAAGGCTCGGTCGCGTCCCTCTTACCTTCTCCGAAGCCACCCCAGGCCCCGCGCACCGCGCGCGCGAGGAAGCCGCGGCCGGGAGCCGGGGGCCGCCGAGGCGCCGAGCGCCCAGCAGCGCGGGGAAGCGCCCAGCCGCCGCCGTTCGGGCGGCTCCTCCTTGCCGGCGAAGTCTCGCTCGCTCGCTCGCTCCCTCCCTCGCTCGGTCGGTTCGTGCGTCCCTCCGTCCGCGGGGCCCTCCCTCCCCCGCTGCCGCCGCCGCCGCCGCCGCCGCCGCAGCCGCTCGGGCCCCGGCTCGGCCGCGCGTCCCTTCCCTGCCCAGCCGCTCCGCTCGCCGGCTCGCTCGCTCCCTGCTCCCGCCGCGCGGAGCGGAGCGGAGCCGGCCCGGCCACCGGCAGTCTCTCCCGAGGTCCCTCTCCCGAGGAGGCGGTGGGGGCGCGGCGCGGGCGGGGCGGAGAGCTCAGTCGGGGGGGGGGGGAGGAGGCGTCGAGGCTGCGCCCTCCGATCCCTAGCGATCCCGCGGGCCAAGCGGCCCCGGGCCCCGCCGAAGAGCGCAGAGCCGCCAGGCACCTAGGGAGAGAGGTGGAGGAGGACCTGGAACCTCGCCGCGGGAGGGTGCCCAGGGCGAGGGCGAGCGAGGGGGAGTGACTCCCAGCGCGAGGGTGTGTGTGTGTGTGTGTGTGTGTGTGTGTGTGTGTGTGTGTGTGTAGGGGCGCGCGCGTGAGCGGGGAGTAGTGGGGGCGGGGAGATGAGGCTGAGCCTAGTGTGTCTCCCCGGAAGAGTGGAGGAATCCTAGGGTGTGTCTAGAGGTGGTAAGAGTACCTGCGAGGGTCGCACAAGGTGAGCTTGGTTTGGAGGTGAGGGAGGACCCGAGCGGTGCTTGTGAGTTCAGGGGTGTGTGTGGCTGGAGAGGTGTCGGGGAGCTCCGGCGGATGCGCTCGTGGGGTGTGTGCACCTCGCTGGATGTCTAGTTCTCATTCATTGTCCACGCGGCAGCAGACCTGTTTGAGGCCAAGCCTGGCCACCTGGCAAGGTGGAGCCCATCACCGCGCCAGCTGCCAGGCTGCCCCTCGGCTCTCTGTTGCGCCCAGCTGGACACACTGCCTTTACCACTTTGTAAACGCTACTGTCCTTCCAGAGCGCCAGAGCTAGGCTGGAAGGTCGGGAAACTCTCTTAACCCCACAGGAGTACCCAGAATCAAGACGCCTAAGTGTCATGCTGGAGAGGGTCCCCTCCTCCCCGCCCTCCGTCTCTCCCTGTAGCTTAGTGCCTCCATCCTGGACGAGGAGTGGGAGGTTGGCGGGAGCCCAAAGGACTCTGTCCATCAAGAGCCTGACGCGCTGAGGGCGCTGTCCAGAACGCAGCGCCAACCCAAGGCAGCGGGTTTCCCTGTTCCTGGCCTCAGCCACCGAGCCGGGAATCCCGGGCCCTGGTCCTGGCGCTCTGGAGGCAGGCGAGGCGGGCAGCTCGGTGCCTAAGCGGGACTGGAAAGCTTTGGCTGGAGCACTCAGTTCCGAGGGCGGAGAGGTGAGAGGTGTGTGCTGAGACCGACAGAAATGCGAAGTGTGCGACCAGGGTGAGTGTGCAACATGCATGGGCCACCCTGGGAAAAAGACCTTGAGTCCAGAATAGTGTCTGGCTGTAACAACCCCAAGCTCTGATCCAGATTTTCCGAGGGTTGTTTATCTTGGTTTGAGCCCTGTGGTCCTCTGGCAGGTGGAAGCTCCCCATTCAAAGGAGTCCCGTTTAATGCACATGTATGAAAGGTACACAACTAGCCCTTCAGGAGGTGGGTGTGAGCCCCATCAGCATTTGCCAGGAGTTCAGGAGCAGTGTGGGATTTGCATGCTGATTTGCATACAGTAATAATGATTAACAACACTGCCACTCCCTGGCCAACTAGGGAAGAATACAGGCAGGACCTGGCACCAATCCTCCCCCCCCCCCTACATAGCTAATTTTCTCACACTTGCCAACCTCGGCTTGCTTCATTGACCCCTGGAAGTAGATGCCACAGTCTCTGGGTGGTCAGGTCCCAGGAGGGACACTTTTCTTTGACCCTCTGTTCAACTCGGGACAGTGGAAATCTAGGGTTTTATTTCTGCCCAGGTTTGAACTCCTTTACATTCCTACCATTGTTTTGCAGCTTGAGGGTAGCTCAGGAGTTGGGTTTGCATCAAACTGTCAGGGAACAGTTAGCTGGGGACATCAGTACTTCCCTAGAGTGATCTAATGGGACAGTTGTGGCCTGCCCACCTTGAAGCCAGGATACTTGAAGCTACCCTTCATCACCCCATTTCTCCCAGGCCCACACCTCACAGTCTAAGTGAAGTAACTGTAAACCAGGCTCTCCTTTTGTCTCAAAGTTCCAGTGGAGAATATGAAAAACTTAAGAGTTCTAGTGGGTTTTTTGTTTGTTGGTTGGTTTGCTTTAAAATCCTCTCAACTACCAGATGACATTGCGGGGGGGGGGGGATAATTGGAGAAAGGAGGCCCCTGAACTTGGACAATCAGGAATGTCCAAGAAACACTGGGCTCCTATCTCCCATGCCTGTGTAGCATTTCTCCAGCACTGCCTGTCAGCGCCTTCCCCCTCTCTGCTTCTGGCCTGGCCTGGCCGGGATTTTTTGCTTGCTTTTCCCCCATGACACGGCCGCTTTTCCTTTAACTCTCAGCTTCTATTTAAAAAGCTAATTTGGGAACTTGTCAATGCTCCCAATTCAGACATTTTAAATAGGAACTTAGAGTCAGGAGCTGCCAGGGTACTAGGTTTCCTCTCTGGCCATGGGCACTGCTAAGACATTGGTTCTGTCACTCCACTGGCCTTGTGTGACTGTGTGTGTGAACGCCTGCAAGCCCAGGGTGCATTTCAGGCTATCTTTTCTATTTAAAGACAGTGCTCCTATGGACAACTGTTTTCTCTCTCTCTCTCTCTCTCTCTCTCTCTCTCTCTCTCTCTCTCTCTCTCTCTCTCTCTCTCTCTCTGTCCTTTCCAAGCTCTGCACACATGAGGATTCTTCTTTAGTCCTGAGGTTCCTGCCACTATTTGCAGAGCTTATCACGGTGTGGACTAGGAGGGGAAGAAGCAACCTAGCTCAAAGTTGGCTGCCTCCTTTCTGGTTGCTGACATGCCAGGCTGATGTGTCTGAGCTGCTCTTTCCCAGCACTGCTCTGTTCAAGCTTACTCCTGAAAGCTAACCTGAGTGTCTTGAAGGGTCACTTCCACTCTCACTGCTTGTGGCTGTTCTCCTTCGGTCATCTGCCCCATCCCAGGCAAGCATTTTGTAGGTGGGATTGCTCTCTGAGAAATGAAGACTTTCTACATTCAGTGCTTTGAAGGGAAAAGCATAGACTTAGAGGCCAGGCTGCCTGATTTTGAACTGTTTCTGCTGTTACCTACCTGTGGGGTAGCTTTGGGAAGCTAGTTAACCTCTTTGTGCCACGGGATTTCCTCACCTCTAAAACGTTAGCAAGTGATAAAGCACTTAGAGCAGTGCCTAGACTATGATAAAGCATTTAAAGCAGTGCCTAAACTATGAGAAGATGGTTGCTTTTGTCCAGCTAATTTCTCATACAGAAGTCTGTACCCATGGAAATACAGAGAAATCTGGCTAGGGAAGAAGATAGAAATCCAGACTGAACATACTTGCACATGCATGCACATAACACATGCATACAGCAATAAAAATTCCAGACCACAGCCCACCATGTCAAGTTCACCTTGTTGGGTTAGCTGAGTCCCTGGGCCCCAGGTGAGGGTGAAGGACCAGAAGCAGAATCATAAGGACTGGGATGATGAAAGAGCTCACAACTCCAGATGCCCATGAAGAATGTACTGGGGAGAAGTTTTACGCTGGGGAGTAAGTCCCAGGGCCTGACTATCCACTTGCTCCCACCTCTCTGCTTTACATGAGCACATACAGTCAGGCTTTCTGAAAGTTGAGGTTCAGAAAGGTGCTCAGCCCCTCATTCTCTCTGAGCCTCCTTTGAGATTGGGGTCCTCTCCTTGGATCCTGCCACTGCCTCCCACCCTTCATACCACCATTGGAAAGAGAAACACTTACTCAGTTGCCATCTGAGTCCATCTCTCCTCAGTCCAACAGCATATATGGAAGATGGGGGCCCGTGAGGACATAGCAGGAAAAGTTGCCACAAGGGACAGAAGATAAGAATGCTGTCTGAGGAATCTCAACAACCTTGCAAACTCTGACCTGTGTCCACTTTGCATATGAACCTTGAGCCAGGAAGCCACACTGCGCTGGCTGCTGAGGATGCCTTTGCCTTTATGTGAGACATCAATGCTCAGGGATGGGGAGCAGTTGGTGGAGAAGGCTCTGCAGCCTTGGGAGGCTCAGCACTCTTCCTGTTGGCAGTCCCAGGACACTGGCTCTTCCATCTTCCTCAAGGGGATGGTCCACTTGCACTTTGCACCTAGCCCTGCTGGCCCCTGCCATAATTGGATTTAGTGACTGGAGTGTGGAAGGGCCCAAGTGGTGGTTACAGGTTGTGGTTGGTTGCATGTTCTGTTTTTCTTGGAATGAAGTCTGCCAGAGGAATTCCACAGCACCACAATGATGTGGCTTTCTTGAATTTTCCAAGGTAAGGTAGGTAGCAAATACTGCAGAAGACCAGGGGTTAGTTTCCTGGGTATCAGCCCAGGCAAGAAGGTACTTTCCATCACTTGAGCCTTGATGGCTGAACATAGAACCATCAGAAACTTCTAGGTCCTTCTGGAGTAAGGGACCCTCACTTCCTGCAGCTTTAACCTTACTTGGGAGACCAGTTGTGGCCTGGGTTATTATCTCATTGTCACTATGCTTAGATGACAGTTATGTTAAATGAGAAACTGTCATGGTTTCTGGGCTCATTGGGGATTCTGAAAGCCCTTCCTGTGGGCCTCCTGACACCCTGGCACCTGTTCTCACTGAGCAAATCCTGGGAGCACAGTCCTGGTGGGGGATATCTGCATGCATCAAGACCTTCTCTTCCCAGGCAAAAGCAGTCTGAGCTCAAGCCTGGAGTTCCTTTTGTTTGCTAGTTTGGAGTGTGCTTGCTTGCTTGAGATGCTGGTGGTGAATTTTTCTGTCTCTGCTTGGATCTGTGAAAGGGGGCCAGCCTTTTTTTCCTTAACTTCCCCTGGGTCTGTTACTTCAATAAATTCTTTCCTCCCCAAAATTGTGCCTGGTTTGGAGATTCATCCCAGCGATGTGTGGCTGACTACGACAGAGGGCAAGGAAGAAGCATATATGAGCCTGAACTGGGAGGCATGCCCTGGGAGGAGAACTCCTCATTGGTTTAACTTCTTTCTGGAAACAGTTTGGAGAAGGCTGTGTGGAGCTGGAATGGTCTCCTAGCTCTGAGGAGCACTGGCTTACTTTCACTGGGTACTTCCTTTTGCTTGTTGCTGTTTCCCAGGCACCCTTTAGTCTTCTCTGCTTCTCTGCCTGCCTCTTTCCCTGGAGAGTTTATGCTAGTCTGTGGTTTCAAGTTCATTCTGGTATTGAGGATACTTTTCTGTGCTCTCCCTAACCCCTAGTTATGGGCCTCTCCACCCTTGCCCACTGTCACCTCTGGGATGCATCTCATTACCCTTTCCTTTTGGTCTATTCCTTGTCATCTCTGTTCCTTGTCATCTCTGTCACTTCCCATCCCGTCAGACCTTACTCTTCTTTCTGTATTTTCTCTCTTACTTTCTTTCTGTTGCCTGACAGCATTGCATCCTTTCACACCTTCAAGCCTCTTCTAGAAATGTCCTCCACTGCTTCTGGTTTATCACCATATCATGTGACTGTTCATACAGACATATAAGCAAATGTCTATTCATCCCAACAACAGGTCAAATGATTCCTCCCAAATCTAGCTTGATGAGCCAATGAGTTTATTGGGGTAGTTTACAAAAACATGAGTGAGGGGTTACTTACAGGAACATGAGAGACTCAAAGGCTGCTGCTTCACTGAAAAGTCCACCCAGGCTTGGGTGATACCTCATATAAGCTGCATCCCTGGAGCTCTCTGCCACCTTGTAGGCAATTCCACCAGAGAATCTTCTCTCCTCAGCAATTGTTTAGTGTTTTTTTTACCCTGGGGAGGGAGGGGCTTTGCAAATCTTATCACTTTCTGAGCTTCCCGAACCTCTAGATTTCATTAGTTTCTTGAGTCTTTCTCCATGTAGGAGGGAATGTTTCCATTATTTCTACTGAGCACCCATCTTCCCAGTACTTGGCCTCACGCCTTAAATACCCAGCACAAGGCTCACATACTAAGTACTCATTTAACCCCATGAACAGATGCTGGAACTGTGAAGATTTTGAAGAGCTGGTTTCAAACACATCCTACATTATGGATGAGTTGACCATCTCCCATTGGAAGCTTCCACAGTCTTTTCCTGAATACTCCAGATAGAATTTTTCTCATTTGAGTTGTCTGCATGGAGCTGTCCCTTTCTGGCCTTTATGCTGTGTGAAATGAGGAGCACATCTCAGACAGTTCTGATTCCTGGCTCAGTGCTTGGCACATTACATATGCTCAAAGCATTTACGTTATGAATTTATTTTAATGTTCACTCCTGTGGCTCTGTAGATTATGAATAACAGAGAATATGTGAGAGATTTGCCATCTGGTCAGTCTGCAAGTCCCATCTAATTGACCGTAAGCAATGAGTACAGAGGAAGAGGACGAAGATGCTAGATTTGGGGCTGCTTGCATAGAAAAGAGACCCAAAGACCCCTCCTCCAGGAAAGGACTTTTAGATCTACAACATGGGTCCCATTTGGTGCGGCCTGTAGAGACTAGGCCAATGTTCTTTTAGCCAGACTGGTTTGGGGAACTCCATTCTTTCCATTCTGGCAGGATGTCAGTTGCACCCCCAAAACATCACCATTATCTCTTGGGGGATAGCCAGAATATGGTCAATTGGAATATCCTTGTAGCTGTGACAATGAGGACCAACATGAAACACTGTCAAAAACTCAACAAGCAAAGAAGCTCTGGCATGATTCAAAGAGACACCAAGCCCGAAAGTTGCTGGTTTTGAAATCTAACGTGAAAATGACATCAGAAAATCTGGGACAGTAGAAGCTTATTGGTGAGAATATAGGCTCTGGCTCCAACATTGGCTCTGCCATTTACCTGCTGTGTGGTTTTAGAAAAGCCGTTTCACTTGTCTGATGCTCAGTTCCCTTACCTGAAAAATAAGTTCTAATGATGACATCAACATACAGGGTTTGAGAGGATGGTGTCATATACAACATGCCTCACAATTATAAAAGAAGCCATATTATGGCTTAGTCTACATGTGTCTGAACCAGGGGCTTTGAAATCTTCAGCACCGTTTCAAAAACAGTGCTTGTTCATGAAGAAGTTTAGACAGGTTATTCCAGTTCTCTTTGTGTGGTGCGTTCACACTGGACCTTGGAGATTTGTGAAATCAGAGGTGTGCTCCTAGATATTTTCTTTCCATTACCTCCTTTCTCCATTCTGTGGTGCTCTGCTTCTGCAACCCTGTGCCTTAAGGACCCATTTATACCCATTCCCCCCTTTTTTTTGCAAGGATAAAATCACTTAAACTAATATGTATGACTATCTTATCCATACATATAGTATTCACATTTTAATGGGGAAGAGCCTTACACCAAGATAATTAAATAAAGTGGGTGGGGTTTCTGGCACTCATCAGAGTAATCAGGAGAATGGTGGGTTCTAGAGATTCTTCTTGACCCCAGTGAGTACTGTGTCCAGTGAATCAAGTGAAAGAATTGTAAACAACAAGGTTGGCTGTTTCTAAATTTTGCAGGTAGCAAATAAGTCTTCAGCCTTTACAGGAGTGTTGTGATGAGGGGATTTGTGCATCAATTTTTTATACTAACTTCCTTGACAAACAGACACAGCTCATGATCATTCAGCCCTTTCCAGCATTGTACATCTGTGATACTTGCACTCAAATTCCTTTATTCTCAGAGCTCAAGGCCTGAGCTATTTTTGCTTTCCTGAGTTTGTGGGAAACTTAGCTACAAATTCATTAATGGCTTTTGTGAGCCAACAAGTCAATGGAATCAGGCCAGCTCCTGTTCCTTACTTAACATTATCAGGGGCTCTGGTTCTCTGAAAAATCCTTATTAAGGATGGGTCCTCATGGTTTTTCATAAAAACTTTCCTGGGACTAGAGAGATGGCTCAGCAAGTGAGAGCATGAAGACCTGAGTTTGATCCCCAGTATCCATGTTCAAAGAATGGTGTGGCCACATGGGCCTGCAGTCCTGGTGCTCAAAGGGATGAAGACAGGGATTACTGACACTCTCCTAAGCCAGTCTAACTAAAAACATTGAGAGCTCCAGGTTTAGTGAGACACTGTCTCAGGGAAATCAGGCAGAAGAGCAGTAAATGAGGAACCAAATGTCTTCTCACTCCACATTCTTCTGCACACACATGTGCATACACCTTACACACTACACATACTACACACACACCAAAACATTTTCTTTTTTTCTTTTTGTTTTTTTGAGGTAGGGTCTCGCTCTGGTCCAGGCTGACCTGGAATTCACTATGTAGTCCTCTCAGGGTGGCCTTGAACTCAAGGTGATCCTTCTACCTCTGCCTCCCGAGTGCTGGGATTAAAGGCATGTGCCACCATGCCTGGCTAACATTTTCAAGTTAATTAATTTATTTATGAGGGGGGAGAGAGCGAATATGAGTGTGGGTGCACCAGGGCCTCCTGCCACTACAGATGAATTCCAGATTCATGTGCTACTTTTCGCATCTGGCTTTATGTGGGTACTGGGGAAATCAAACCTGAGTAGTCAGGCTTTGCAAGCCACTGAGCTATCTCCCTAGCTCCTAAAAACAAATGGCTTTACTAACAGAAAATTTCTAACATGGATAAACGATGAGAGAATTGTATAATATACCCCTGACTTCTCTTTTAGCTTTATCATTACTAACTCATGAGCTATCATATTGCATCTATATTCTAATATCTTCCACCCATAACACTGAAGCAATTCCAGATGTCATAATTTCGTCTCCAAATAGTTCGGCATCTATGCCCTTTCTATGCTGAACTAAGGAAAGAGTCCTCCCATAATTCCCAGTCTGCATCTGTTTCCAGATGTACTCCTGGGGCTAGACAAGCTCTGGGGCTTACTACATTCTACCCAAAGTCTGTTCTGCTCCTTGGGTAGAAAGGGACACACAGCAAGCTCTGTGTACAAGCTTCTTGGCATTAACAGGCCTGCTGAACAACAGCTGTGGTGAGGACCAAGCTAAGAGATAGGAATCAGTCAGGAATCCTGCTGGACTCCTTCCATGTCATGTGGCTGGGCGGCTTTATTTGGCTTTCAATAAATCTTAGTTTTCCCATTTTACAGATCACACAGCTAAGCATTCACCTGTGGCACTTGCTAATCAAACTGTTTCTCTTTGTCATGGACACAGCTGGATTACATTTTTCAGACTTCCTTAAAGTTCAAGTCAGCCAGGTGACTAAGCTTTGGCCAAGGTAACATAAACTAATCTTCAAAAACATTCAGGGTGGGTTTGTGTCCTTCCTTCCTTCCTTCCTTCCTTCCTTCCTTCCTTCCTTCCTTCCTTCCTTCCTTCCTTCCTTCCTTCCTTCCTTCCTTCCTTCCTTCCTTCCTTCCTTCCTTTCTTTCTTTCTTTCTTTCTTTCTTTCCTTCCTCTTTCTTTTTCCATCCACTAACTGAACAGAGGAACTTATTCAAGGCAGGAAGAGCCTCAGGAAGAAAGGAGCCTGGGTCTTTGCATGACTGTATGGGGCAGAGACACCCCTAGCCTTCTGTGGACTGTGGGTGACACATGAACTGTTATGTTAATCTGTTGGAGTTTGGGCAGTGTGTGCTGAAGTAGTAAATCTACCCTGACCAATGCAGCAGCCCAGAGAGGATTGAAACCTTAGGTCTGATTGTACAATGTTGTCTTCCTCTGCACCACACCACCGCTGGCACAAGACCCACGGATCCCTTATAAGGATCTCCTTACATGCTCAGCATTTGATAGAATTGCCTTTAAGGATTCACAATTTAGATTTGTGCTGTCTATTATCATAGCCACCAGCTGCATGGAGAAGTTTAAATTAAAGCTTAATTTAATAAAATGAAAAATTTAGTTTAACTGTAGGGGGTCATGTTTCAACTTCAATAGCCACATGTAATACATGGTTTACTACATTGGGTAGAACAGAGACCATGTCCATCTCTGCAGAAAGATCTGTTGACAGGGTCGTCTTAGACTTCTACACACAGTACAACCATCCCCAGAGCCCCACAGAAAAGATGGGAGAAAGTGGGGGTGCTGCCCTTGAGAAGGCAGGGAGTAGTTTATCCAGCAAAGATGTTAGCACAGGTGTAAATCCCTGTCTCCTAACTGGAGCCTTGGGACTTTTTTGCTTTTCCCAGTAATCCGCTGGCTGGACTCTTGTGTAGATCCCAAGTTAACAGACTTTAGATACTACTTCCTCAAGCAGAATGGGCCCTGTCTGCCCCATGGGACACTTTCTCTTGAGAGGAGGCTCAGCACCCCATTCCCACCTTACCTCTGTGCAGGTCCCTCCCCATCCCCTGGCCCCTGGTGTTTGTACAGGTTCTTCCTTCTGCAGGAACTCTGCTTTTCTTCCTCAACACTGCTTTGCTCACATTAACATGGAAGGCTTGATTTGCAGACTCCTTCACCCACTCCTGGCCATGGAACTGACCACACTTACTAGCCATCCCAAGGGAATGGCAGGCGTCCTCAGGGCAGGAATCAAAAGCAGACCGTCTTGTGGAGGGTTTGCTCTGAATCTTTCTGAATTGTAAGTCTTGGTCTCCCCTAAACACACACACACACACACACACACACACACACACACACACACACACACACACCTTTTTCCATCTACTTAATTCCTCTGCAGTCACCAGAGAGGCAAGTGGAGCCCTGTAAATCTCTCCCATGATGCAATGCCCAGAAACCTCTGCTCCTTGACCTCAAGCAACCACTTAGAAAAGAGTATCACTACATCCATAAGCCTCTCCCTTCCTCACCTTCCTTCCACTTACCATCACCTGCCACAAAGGTTGGGGTTTGGTTGTTAAAATCCAGACTGTGTGGAGATGAACTGGGGTTCTTCTTTCCTGAATTACTGTCATGGGGACCAGAGCAGATTGAGGCAGTGACTACAATTCCCGAGACAACATCACAATAAATCGCCTCCGCGGCTCTTCTGTGGCTCATAACTAGTAAATCAAATCTATTGAACAATACATTTACTGCAAATTTAAGAAGTTGTTCTTCCATTTTTTAAGTGTATGTGCTAAATCATACCCAGAGTCATAAAGAATGGAGACAGTTTGCCTATGTGTGTGTGGAGGGGTGGGGGATGGGGGACAACAAGACACAACTTCATGCTTAAAGAAGTTAGAATATTTCTTGTCCTTTCTTGGCAAGAATGAAGAACCCTTTCTGATGGATTCCTAGGGTCGCCTTCCTGTGGGGCAGGCTGGCATCTCCAAACTCTCCTGCCTTCTTCACTAATGCTCAACTCAGTTTTACAAATACAGGGTCACTGTTCAAAGGTCTGCTTTCACTCCCAATGCCTGCCATGGACATAAAGAGAATGTACAACAGCCTTGTTGGTGGATTACAGTGCTGGTGGGATGGTGATGAGGGATGGGAGGTGCAAGTTATGGGCTGTCCCTAAGAAGGTTCCTTTGCCCACATCGCCCAATCCAAATGCTACCGAGTGGAATACAATGTGCATTCTTTGTCTAACCTACATGTCCAGACTTCCTACATACCAACAGAGGGTCAGGGCATGTTATGTGAACCAATGAGTCTTTGTCCACTCATGTGAGTTCAACAAACACTTCTTAAACACATTTCATTAGCATACACTTATTGAATGTCCACTAGTTGCTGTACTGATCATATGCTAGTAAGCAAGATAGGAGACCTTGCCTTCTTGGAGCAGAACTCATGGTTTAAAGAGAAAGGCCAGGCTGTGAGTTTGCACTCTGACCTGATGCTTAGCTTTATTAAAAATGTCACAGGAGAGTCAGTGACAACTGAGAAGTGAAGAGATGCTGGGTTTACAAATTCTCAAAACAGTCCCTTGTGGCAAACCTATTTTTTACTCAGTTTTCAGATGCGGAATCAGAGGTTAGCATAGTACGTATGATAGGGGTGTGCCTGGAGTGGGGCTCAAGCACTGGGATGACAGCCTAAGAGGTCAGAGAAGCTTCCTGGATGAGATGACATCTAAGCTGAGCCCAGATAGGAAGCAAGATTTGGGATGATGTGAGTGCCAGGCAGAGCAAAGATACCAGGGTGTTGCATAGGGCACAGCAGAGCAAGCCAGTCCACAGAGGTTTCCCATGGCAAGGGGCTACTAGGGACCTGCCCAAGACTCAGACAGATGCATTCATGGCACAATCAGTTTCGTTTTGAAAACACACTCTGGCCCAGTAGTGTGGAGGATGGATTTGAAGAGGACAAGACTAGAAGCAGGGGGACCAATTAGCAGACTCTTGTAGCATTCTAGGAGAATTGATGAGGGCCTCAACGAGGGCAGTGGTTCTGCAGATGGACAAGTGATGCATGAGGGAAATATGTTGGAGGTAAAAGTAATCAGCACTCTGATTGCTGGATGTGGAGCAGCAAGGAGGGTCCAGGTCAGGCTGTGCTGCCTGGGCAGATGGCATTCCCAGCCTGGAGCGTGAAAATGCAAAGCACAGGCATTTACGGAGGGAGTATAGCCCTCGAGGAGGGAGAGAGGTCAGGGTTCTCTGAGTCCTGTCCAGCCAGGACTACTTATACTGGGCTGGAGGAAGCTGTTAGCTGGGGACATTCAAGACCCAAGAGCAAAGCAGACCTTCTGAAATGAACTGTGGTTAACCTAGAGCTCAATGCCTTTGGCTTCAGGGAAAAGAATTTTCCAAATAAAGCTGAACAAATCCCAGCACACTATCCAGAGGCTTACAGAACTGCTGATTGCTAGAGAGATAAGGAGAGATTAACCCTAACCATTCAGTCTCATCCCTGGCCATTCTTCTGTCAACCACCTTATTGTCCTCACCATTCACATGGGTGAATGCACACATACACATGCAAATGTGTATATGCCTTATCCCTAAACACCTCACCTTCCCCAGCATAGCAAGCCTTTCACACTTCTTCTTCCCACCTGCTGTTCTCTCTGCCTGCACTCCTCCATCCTTCATCCAAGAAGATCCAGACACAGGGCTTCTCCAGTGCCCAGCCCCCATGCCCTGTGTGGGATTAGCTGTTCTTCCCTGTGTCCTCACTACACTTTCCCCCACAAAATAGCACCACATATGGTGTTTCTCTGAGGTCTCTGTTTGGTGCCAAGATGAACTCCTGAAATATTTGTCTTGGTAACCCCAGCAGCTGGGCTTAGGTCTGGTTCATCTCTGATGTTCAAAAACCACTGGAGGAATTAAAGAACATATCCCCTGGAGGAGGACCACGTTATATCTTCACTGGCCTTTGCTTTATTGAAGGTCACCTTTATCCTCCTTACTCTCCTTTGCCACTTGGGAAATAAAGCTAGTGCACATAGGAGGCAAGGCCATAAAGGTGGTGCCCACTTTTCCCCTCAGTTATCACGAGAAGGTTTATGTTTCTCTGAGATTGGTCTTTATTTTATCCCCACTTTACAGGGAAAGGTTCTGTCTTCACTAAAGGTAGCAACTCTTTTGCACTAAAATGATCACACGATTGCCATATAGGTAAACTTTTCATTTCTGTAACCAATACTTGAGATAATTAACTTACAGTAAGAAAAAGTTTTGTTTTGGTTCACAGTTTCAGGAGTTTTAGCTCACAGTTGGTTAGTCTGGTTGCCTTAGGCTCTGTGATGAGGCAGGACATCATGGCAGAAGTATGCAGCAGAGAAAACCCTGTTAAGGGGACCAAATGGTTCCCACAGGTGATAAAGTGCTTGTAAGTGGAGTTCATTCAGGTCCCCAGCACCCATGGAAATGCCTGGCAGGTGAGGCAGCCCACCTGTAATCCCAGTGCCCAGGAGGTGGAGACAGGGGAGCCCTATGTTCAAGTGAGGACTCTTGTCTCAGAAAACAAAGTAGAGAGCAGAGTGATCTGAGAAAGACACTGACTGCCAACTTTGAGCTTCTACGTGCTCAGACACATACATGATCTCCCCCATGCCATCATGCATACACACAGAGTGTTTTAAAAAGAAATAAGAATGTGCTTACTTTTTTTTTTGGTTTTTCGAGGTAGGGTCTCGCTCTAGTCCAGGATGACCTGGCATTCACTATGTAGTCTCAGGGTGGCCTTGAACTCATGGCAATCCTCCTACCTCTGCCTCCTGAGTGCTGGGATTAAAGGCGTGTGCCACCACGCCTGGCTTTTTTTTCTTCTTAAATATTTATTTATTTATTCATTTTTTATTGTCCATAATGAGTTACATTGTTTAGTGGGCCAACAATGAGTTGTTATCCCCAATTCCTCATTGCCCCCCCCCATCCCCAGTCAGCTGGATATCCTCCTCCATGGGCCATCTGTATCAGTCTTTGTGGTAGGGGACCATGGATAGCCTAGTATTCAGCTGGGTTCTCCTGACCCAAGTGTGTTGTTACTGAGGGGTGCCATGCCTCTGATAATCTCTTACTTTATGACCAGGGAGCAAAAGGATGGAAGAAGAACAGACTGGAATCCCACTATCTCCTTTAAGGGCACACCCCCATGGACCAGGAGATCTCCCACTGGGCACTACCTCTTGAAGGTTCCAGTACTTACTGATAGGACCAGACCTCTTACCCACGAATCTTGGGGTATAGCAGGTTTTTTTTAAAACGCATTTGTGGGGAGAGGAGCAAGTGAATGAGGTCGCCAGCCATCTGGGCTTATCCTTTCAGAGATTTCCCAGGCAGACTTCAATGGGAGGCACAGCTGGGTTGCCGAGACAGCAAGGCCTTCTGTCATTTGCAGCCCTCCGTGTTTCTGACTGGTATCTGGAACAGGAAGAAATTGACTGTTAACGAGCCACTTTGGGAAGTTTCTCTGCATGCCTTACAACTGACAAAGTGGTGGTGGTCATACACAGGTAATAGACGAAGGCCAGGAGATGCTGGAGTCTGGAATCATTATCACCATGGGGAAATGAATAACAGCTTCAGTGAGACGGTGACAGCAAACCCTTGTCTGGCATTTTCCACAGGCCACACACCATGCTGAGGCTTTTTCTGTGTGTGTGTGTGTGTGTGTGTGTGTGTGTGTGTGTGTGTGTGTGTTTGCATGTTTTAATTCTTACAACTCCTGTGAATTGGGGTCTGTCTTCCACATAAAGCAGATGAAAAGACAGACACAGAAAAGTTCAACAATTTGTTCAAGATCATTTAGCAGGGCTGAAACCCCAGAGTCTGACTTTGGAGCTCCTGCTCTTAAATTCGACACTGCAGCAGGTACAGAAGACAGTCCAGTCCTGGGACCACCCATACACAAGCACCCTAGGAAGCAAGAGGCCAGTACCTGTTCACTGCTAAAACCCCTCACCGGAACCTTCAAGTCCTGGCAGGGTGGGTACCTGCTCTGGCTGGGTGAGAGCTCAGCACAGACCCACAAGTCCAGGTGAATTGTGGGGTGCTGGGTAGTCTAACTGGGTTGCTTCTTTCCTCCCCCAGGCCCTGGTCTCAGCAATGGCCTTCGGATGGCTGCTTCTCCAGATGCCAGGATTGTCTGGAGCCTAATCTCCATTCTGGTGGTTTTGGTTGCTATGGTAATTGAATTCGTT